>SKCR01055270.1:0-42988 GCA_019454045.1 Zanthoxylum bungeanum
CACCGTAATTATTTTTTAGTATATATCAAAATTTCATAACACCATTTATGAATTACCGTTTTTTCACCACACTTTTGCAATCGCAACACTAAATAGAGCCTTAATGATTTAAAAAAATTAATTTTAATATATGTTTTCTATCCGAAGTCAGGCGAAAATCTAAGAAAACCAAAAAAATTTAAAAGTGTTAATTTTCCATCAGAAATCGGCCATATATTATGTTATTTTTTGTGGCTTAGGATTTATTCATTGATCATTAGAATTTTTTTGAGGGAAATTAAAAATAAAGGGGGAGAAAAAAAGGCTAAATGGTATTGGACCTGGTTAAAAACAGCTCTATGATATGAGGTAATCAGATGGGAATCCTCTGAAGAAGCAGAAAATATGACATGTCTACGAAAATCATCAATGGAGCTTTCGTTCGTCCTGAAAGCATCGACATCAGCTCCATTACAATAAGCCATAAATGCAACTTTATCAAACGAAATTCCCTCAGCTTTTATCTTGCTTATAGATTCACAGCAATCCAACATTGTATCATCAAACCATCTCCAAGGCCCTGTTCCTGTAATGAATCTCATCTCTTTGGTTTACTTTTCTCAATATGAAGTAATCAAATTCCAAAAAAAATTTGATGGGTTAATTATTTTATGAATGATGATTAATTACCTTTCCATGTTCTTCCAGGATCAATGGCGAGTGCATTCAAGACGACGGCAAGGCTACCAATACCGCAGAAATTAATCTCTGATTGAGTTTGGTAGTATGATATCAACTTAAAAAATCCTTCCATATTCCCTCCTTCAAGTGCTTCAATGAACAGTTGCTTCAAGAAGATAAAAAAGACTTGTAAATATATGTAGTAGTCGATTTATTAGTTTAAATGTTACTCAATTAGTATTTTTATTTTTTAAAAATTACTCAAAAGGTCCATGTTGTATATATGTTTAAGTTAAATCTACCTCCTTATTCTTTATTTTTCAACTCTTACATGTCTGATTTGTTAATATTTTAAGCTACATTATACAATAAAATAATTTTATCATTGAAAATTTGTAATTTTTTGAAATACATAGACCAACTGAATAATTATGGGCAGCTATCTTTCGAGAATAGGTTTAGGTTCGGCTTCAATAAAAAAAAATGGAATACATAACAATATAACATCACATATCAAGAATTACGAGATCGTATTTTTCATTTCATTAGTAGATGAATATATGAATTCTTTGGATAAGGAAGAGAATATTTGGTTTAATTTACTAACCTTGCCTTGTGGAGAAGCAAACTCAACTGCCGGAGGAGAGAGAGCTCCTCTGTAATAAAGTCCTTCCCCTTCCATTTTTTTTTCCTTTTCTTTTTGGTTTGAAAACTGAATTGAGAATTTAGGTAGCTAGACTTGTTTATAAATGGAGAATGTTGACTTACTTTTGTGACTGCCGCCACTATGTGCACCTGTGTTTACCTATTGGGTTGGTGACAAATAACATTAATTTTGTGATGACAAAATTTAATTTTCAATAAAATTGTTTAGATATTTCTCATTTTATCGGGTGTAAATTAAAATTATTTTATTAATAAATTAATTATTTTATTAATTTAGATGATAACTTTTTAAAAAATTTCAAATTGTGGGGAAAAATAATTTCATATTCACCTTTATGTGTCTCCGAATTAGTGGCTAGCTTAGCCATAAGTGTGGTCTAAATCACCACCACGTTTTGCATTATTTTCTCGTTTAATTAATCTTTACACTATTGTGAGGATTTATTAGCCTGTTTTTGATATTATAATATATATATATGTTGAGATTTGTGATAGCTATATAAGTATATAATATATATATATATATAATTCTATATGGTGCTGACATTTGAGAATCACATTTCACGTGCATTATTGTTCGTCTACCACGTGAAGTAAATATCTATGGTTGTGTGGCACACAACAAATCACAACATTGAGCCACATAAAGTATTTGGAGAGAGTTAGTACATCGTTCCGACAATGATCTAATTTCAAGAACTTTCATGAAAATTCAAGGGGTGAGATTAAATTTAATTTTTGATATATTAAAAAATTGAAAAATCAATTACTTGAATATCCGTGATTTGAAATTTTGGATATTAAACATGCAAATATGGCAAACCTGGAATTCAATAGCATTAACTTAAAATTTTGAATATTGAACGTGACCAAATGATTGACATTTCACACATATATATTGTTACCCACCTGAAATTATATAGTATTAACCTAAAATTTTGGATATTAATCATGAAAATAAGGCATTGGGCAAGAAATTTAGAAATCTATTGCCCACATGAAATTATATAACATCAACTTGAAATATGAACATTAAACACTATAAGAAAAAAGACTTTTAGCATTCAATCTTTTAGCGTCACAACAAACGGCGTCGCAACACAATAATATTATTTTATCATTGAAAAATTAAATTCCATGGCAACTATAGAGGTTGTAATTTTTTAAAATACATAGACCAACTGAATAATTATGGGCAGCTATCTTTCGAGAACAGATTTAGGTTCGACTTCAATAAAAAAAAAATGGAATACTTAACAACATAACATCACAGATCAAGAATTACGAGATCATATTTTTCATTTCATTAATAGATGAATATATGAATTCTTTGGATCATGAAGAGAATATTTGGTTCAATTTTCTAACCTTGCCTTGTGGAGAAGCAAACTCAACGCACACGAGCCGCTGAAGGTTGAAGACGGTCACGTTAGGATCCATGTCAGTGCCACATCAACACACGTCATCGCCTTGTCAGCAGCAATGTCAGCATTGCATGTCGCCATGTCAGCATTTCGGTCCAGTCAGTAGACACGACATCGCCGCGTGTCAGCCACATCATCAGCCACGTCAGCATTTCGGTCCCATTTTGTCACGTCGGCATTCTTGATAAATTTCATTGAGCCTCTAGAAGTCTCTGAAATATTTTTATTTTTTGTCCCTAAAATTTTAAAAATTTACCCCGAGTCGAATTTGGACCAACGAATAGTCAAATTCACCATTTTTGACCATTCCGGACATAAGAGTGTCCACTGATTTGTGAAAATCAGCCCCGATTTTATCATATTTTCATTTTAAACTTTAAACTTAAAATGAAAATGGAAGATTCATCTTCTAGTGCGATGATCAAGCTGACAGCAACCAATTACTCTTTCTGGATACATCGGATGATAGATTATTTACATTGTAAAGATATGTTCAATATAATCAATGTGAAGGGAGTGAAATCATATTCTGTCAAATAATGGGAATTGGTGAAATTCATATGCGGATAAATACATGGTATACAATAACCTTGAAGGAGGTGAGACATGTTCCAGAACTTCGGCTCAATCTACTCTCGGGGTAGCCCTTGACAAATAAGACTATGCTAGCCACTTTAGCAATGACACATGAAAAATGATAAAAGGTGTCATGGTCATTGCCCGATGACATATTTGTGGCATTTTATACAAGACTCTTGTGAAGATATGTGCAAAAAGCCTCAATGTAGATGGATAAGAGGCTTCTCAAAATCTTTGGCACTAGGGACTCGGTCATATGAGTGGAATAAGACTGTCTACCTTGACAAAGAATGATCTAATCACTGTATCCAAGAATGATGCTCTAGATTCTTGCAATCATTTTCTATTCGTATGCAACATAGAGTCTCTTTTAATTTCTCTTCAACCAAAAGATCAGAGTTACCCAGTCTGGTACACTCTGATGTTTATGGTCCCTTGGAGGTTAATTCACTAGGTGGTAACAAATACTTTCTGACTTTCATTGACGATGCTTCTCGAAAAGTGTGGGTGTATTTTCTGAAAAAAAGGATCAGGTCCTGGATTATTTCAAACTGTTACATGCCATGGTAGAGCGTGAAACATGGAAGAAACTGAAGTACCCCCGCACAAATAATGGAGGCAAGTACACTTCTAGAGAGTTCGATGCCTACTGTGGAACACAAGGCATCTGACATGAAAATACTATTCCACGCACTCCACAACATAATGGCGTTGTTGAAAGAATAACCTGCACCATTATGGAGAAAGTCAGAAGCATGATCAGCATAGCTAAGCTGCCAAAGCCATTCTGGGGAGAAGTTGTTCGTACCACCTGCTACCTAATCAACATATCACCATCTGTACCATTGAATTTTGAGATTCCGGAGAAAGTGTGGTCTGGTAAAAATCCATCATATTCTCATCTTAGAACATTCAGCTATTTAGCCTTTGCACACGTATCCAAGGAGTTCAGGTAGAAACTCGATGCAAAGACTACTCCATGCATCTTCATAAGCTATGGAGACGAGGAATTCAGATACAAGTTATGGGACCCGAAGGAAAAGAAGGTCATCAGAAGCAGGGTGTAGTGTTTCTTGAAGACCATACAGTGAAAGACATTGAAAAGCCCAAGATGTCTTCTAATTCAAATGCCGACAAAACTAATTCAAATCCAGATACAATCCCAGCACCAACACTAGTGGCCATAGATAATGATGGGGTGCATGATATGTCAGAAGCAGAAACGGAGGAGGAAGATGGTGCTCATAGGCTACAGGATCATCCACAGATCCGGATGACGATAAACCTCCAGAAACCAATGAACCTCCAATACGAATATCTAAACGAGACCAGATTCCATCAAACAGATACTTAGGATCTGACTATATTCTACTTACTGATGAGAGGGAGCCAGAAACTTTCAAGGAAGCAGTATCTTATAAAGACAAAGGAAATTGGTTGTACGTAATGCATGATGAAATGGAATTTCTGCAAAAAAAATAATACTTATGAGATAGTCAAGCTTTCACATGGCATGAAGGCACTGAAGAATAAATGGGTGTTCAAGCTAAAGAAATATGGCAGTGAAAATATGGTGAAACAAAAAGCCCGATTAGTAGTCAAAAGATTCCTACAGAAAAAAGGAATCGACTTTTATGAATTTTTTTTACCAGTTGTAAAAATGACTTCAATCCGAGTTATCCTAGGATTGATAGTCAGTTTGAACTTAGAGCTTGAACAGATGAATGTTAAAATAACATTTCTTCATGGTGATCTAAATGAAGAAATCTACATGGAGCAGCCAGAAGGTTTCAAGGTTTTAGGAAAAACAGAACCTTGTTTGCAAGTTGAAAAAGAGCTTGTACGGCCTCAAGCAGGCACCAAGACAGTGGTACAATACGTTTGACTCGGTCATAGTGAGTAAATGCTACAAAAGAACTACAACAGACCAGTGTGTTTACATTAAAAGGTTTTTGGATGGAAATTTCGTTGATCTTCCACTATATGTAGACGACATGTTAATCGTTGGACAAGATGCAGCGAAAATCAGCCAGCTGAAGAATGAACTTTATAAGTCTTTCGACATGAAAGACTTAAGACTAGCTCAGCAGATTTTGGGAATACAAATAGTTCAGGACAGACAGAACAAAAGGTTGTAGCTTTCACATGAGAGTTATATTGAACGGATAATCAGGAGATTTGATATACAGAATGCCAAAACTGTCAATATTCCGCTAGCGCACCACTTCAAATTGAGCAAGAGTTTGTGTCCCTCGTTCAAGAAAGAGATATAAGAGATGTCATCAGTGACATATTCTTCAGTAGTTGGAATCCTAATATATGCTATGGTATGTACTAGGTCAGATATTGCTCACGCAGTGGGTGTAGTGAGCTGTTTTCTCTCTAACCTGGGAAAGCAATACTGTGAGGCAATCAAATGGATTCTCATGTACCTCAAAGGTACATCGAAGTTATGTATGTGCTACGGGGGAGCTGATCCAATCTTGAAATGCTAAACAGATTCAGCTATAGCCGGAGATCTTGATGATAGAAAATCTACATCAGGTTTTATCTACACTTTTGCAGGGTGAGCTGTGTCATGGCAGTCAAGATTGCAAATGTGTATTTCATTATCCACAACAGAAGTTGAGTATATTGTAGCAGCGGAAGAATGAAAAGAAATATTGTGGTTAAATCGTTTTCTCCAAGAATTATGGATCAATTAGACCGAATACAAGATACATTGTGACAGTCAGAGTGCTCTGGACTTGAGCAAGAATTCAATATATCATTCTCAGACGAAACACAACGATATTCGCTATCATTGGATACGTGAGGTGATGGATTAACAACTGCTGAGACTAGTAAAGATCCATACAGATGAGAATCCAGTTGACATGTTAACAAATGTGGTTACTCAGGACAAGCTAGAGCTGTGCAGATACATAGCCGGGATAGTTGTCAGATGACAATCGTTTCGAATGCAATTGGAGTGGGAGAATTGAAGGATCCAGCTACATTCATCACCATCATTACAAGCCTCCGAACAACTTTAGGTGAAGATGGAAAAATAGTACAACAACTTTTGACAATGGTACAAGCTTCCAAACAAACTTTAGGTAAATCACTATTCATGTGTTGAAATTTTGAGCCTAAATTGTGCTATAAATACATAGCTCATTTGTGAGCTTTAGGCATCTCAAACATTAAGTTTCAAGTGAAGAAAATTAGAGAGTGTGAGAAAGAGTGAGGTTTTTGTAAAGTTATTCTTATAGTAATAGAGTTCGATTTTCCTCATAAACACTCTTCAGTGATCAAAAAATATTTATTTTAATATTTTCTTTTAAACACATTTATTTTAATGAAAATATTTATTATTAAAATACTTAATTTATAATAATTATATATATATATTATTTTTTGTCACTTATTAGGTATACTCATTCATCATTCTCCTTTCTTTAAATCCTAAAATCTTTTATTTTTTTAATTCGCATATTCGAAGAGAAAATTCATAAGGCTGTTAGTTAGATTTTAAAGATTAAAATAAGGGAAAAAAATGTAAGTGAATTCTTAGTTTTTGTTTGTTTATTGATGGAAATTACTGAAAAAGATTGAAATTACTGAAAAAGATAAAAAAATATTATATTTTTTAATGAAAGGGAATTGTAGCTCTATATTTGAGTATAATTTGAAATTTCTTTCTTTTTATTTGTTTGTTTTTTTTCTTGCAGAGTGTGTGTATATATATATATATAATTATTGTTAGATGTGTGCCAGACTTGTAATTGAAATAAAATGATCGAGTGTAGCATTCATACTGCCAGATTTAGTGTAATTTGGTGTTCAAATAATTAAAATATTAAAAAAATAATTTGTAATATTATATAAGAATAAAGAGCATATTTGTTAATAAAATGGAATGAAAATAAAAATACTAACAGAATGAGAGAGATAGAGAAGGAATAATTAAAAGATTTTTTTTAGTATATTAGGTATTTTTATTAGAGTGTAAAGTAAATAAAATTAATTAATATAAAGAATTTAAGTGAGAGTGTTTTTGGTATATTAAAAAGTGTACAAAGTAACAATTAAAATTTCAAAATTAAGACATGAGTATACTTAACAATAAAATGTCCAAAGAAACTTTTAGAGTGTAAATAACCCACTATTATTATACATATAAATTTTAATTTTATACCTTATCAAATTAATAAGAGTGGGATGGATTTTCCATCAAAAAAAAAAAAAAAAAAAAAAAAAAAGGAAGACCATTTTAACAACAAAGACTCTAAATCTAGTTTGCCATGCATGTATTTATTAACGCACCGGATATTAAATTATATTCTATTCAAAAATAAATGACCACCAAGTTTAATGAGTTCTAATTTTCCAGCTTCTATATGTGTTTTAAAATCTGATCCGATCCATCGATCCTGAATAATGAGAGGGTCAAAAGTCGGATCCGGATTCAACCATGGTCGATATGGGATCGATAATAAAATATTATTTTATTATATATTTATATAAAAATATGATAAAATGAATAAATTTTCAAAAAAAAAATTATAATTAACACTAATTTTAATATTTTTAAAATATTATAAGATTTTTTATAAAAATTATAACAAAAATACTGCAAGAGTTGTAGCAAATTTTCCTCCATATAAGACTGCCAGAATGTGCAAGGACTCTTGCAAAATTTCATTTTTGTTAATAAAGTTACTAAATCATTTGGCTCAAGTTACCTGAACTTCAAATTTGGTCACGGAGTGGGGTCCAAATTTCGTAAAATATTTATAATAAATTGATTTTAAAATCTGATTTGTTTGATGTAATAATTTTCATTTATCCCGTTAAAATGAAAAATATTTATAATTTTTTTATAAAAATCAAATTTTATTCTACTGAATTAAAGTTATGACTCCTCCGTTGGCCGTATCTATTGGCAATGATGATTTCTAGAGACATTAATAAGGGTTTGGTTTGACTTAAAGTAGCCTTACGGATCTCAGGTTTAAATTATGTTGAGATGACCTTTAATTTCCTCATTTTTGGATTAGATCATTATTGGTTGATCCCGATGGTTGGGTGTTATAGTAGCGAAAATTATATTATGTATCGGGTGTATATGTCATCTCTCTCACAGTAGATGGGCCCCGCAATCGGACACATGATATACCACCTCGTTATAGTAGTTGGTCTTTTGTTTCTTATTTTAAGCTCAATTTAAGCTTCAGTTTTAACCATGCAACAAGTAATATATTTTTCACATTCTCTATAAAAGAAAAAGGAAAATAAAATAAAGAAATAAACATTCATGAAATTTTTTTGCTTCAAGATTGTTGATGGGGATTTCTGCAACTAAGGTAATTGAACAGTTCGACAATGGCAGAAATGGGATTTCCCCTTTTGGAGGGTCAGGTGTTCAGAAGGTTTGATTTGTTCTTCAGCCCAGAAGAAAGTCCGGACTCAGTCTCCCAGATTTGGCCGACCAGGGTATACGACATGGTACAGTCTCTTGAGACCGACGACATTAGAGCCGAGGCCGACCACATTAGTCCAGTAGCTCGGATATTTTGGGTCAGGACGGGAATATTTTGGGTAGTTCAGCAGATCATCTTTCCGACCTCTGGAAGACCGACGTGTGACTGGGGTAGTTTAGACCTTTCCCTCTGACACAGATCAATATTTGAAAGCTCTTTACAGGTTGGTTTAGATATGTTGCGTGTGGCAGAGCACAAAACAGGTTGATTTGACAAGTAATCAGGTGGCAAGTTTGCAGGTTTGCTTTCGGCGAAGACAGTTTTGGGGCAGAGAACCCGTCAATCAACCGAAAGTTCATGTGGGTGATGACATGGAGGCAGGGGAATAGTGTTGCAACTCCTTGAGTATATAAATGAGAGTTTGTTTCATTTGTAGGGGATAACGAAAATTGTACCAAAAAGAAATCTACTCGTAAGAAAGGAAAACATCTCGGTTCGGCCTGGTTCTTCTTTAAAAAAAGGTCGTCTGAGCTCGTTTTGGCAAGAAAAAAGCAACCCCCCATTTTATGCATGTGGACATAGGCTGGACTTGCTCCGCCGAACCACGTTAAATACTCTTTGTCGATTTTTGTGTTTTTCTTGCCTTTTTTGCTACATTTGCTTTTGGTCTA
This sequence comes from Zanthoxylum bungeanum, assembly GCA_019454045.1. Classification (NCBI taxonomy): domain Eukaryota; kingdom Viridiplantae; phylum Streptophyta; class Magnoliopsida; order Sapindales; family Rutaceae; genus Zanthoxylum; species Zanthoxylum bungeanum. The sequence continues at coordinate 9,466 of SKCR01055270.1, forward strand.
TCATAACCAAACAAATTCAAGGTTGAATGATGGTTGTCTCGGGAGGGTTATCTCGAAACTGCCCCTGAGATGAAAATCACCCGTCAACAAAGACAATGTAAGCTTCTCATCTCCAGGAAATATTGCTTTTGAACGAGATCAATGGTCATAACTGTTCATCTTGGAATATCAAAGTTTGCACTTATTTTTCCTTTCCTTTTTACCAATTTAATTAGTAGGCCCTTTTTAATTAATCATGTAGTTTATGAATTATGTTAGTTTTTGAAACGTATGTTTATATAGGTGGTTCTGTTGGTGGCGGATATGGAACCCCTAAGGTCGGATCAGAGCCTCGCACAGCGGAAATGGGTGGTGGATATCAAGCATAATTTTAATTAATTTAATGAAATAATATATTCCATTACGAGTGTATAAGAAAAAACTGGAACTAAATCGGAGTCCGGAAACTGAGAGGAAATAAAATTGAGTGCCCGCACTGCCCTTACTTTTTTTTTTTAATTTCATTTGTTTCTTCAGCTTTTGCCTTCAGCTCTCTTGAAACAGAGAGCTGGTGGAATTATGGTTTTTAATCATAATTGCTTCTTACATTCCCTAAATATTTTCAAAACACTTAAAATTAATTTTAACATCAAAACCAATATCAACACATGTTATTGAACAAATATCAAGTTTTTCGAAATATTATATATTTTTACGAAACATAAATTTATTCTAAATACGCATTTGTAGAAAATTTTGAATCCAAAATACAAGCCAAATTAGAATCCCACAATGAAGTGATTCGTGAACAATTATAGGTCACCCAAAGGTGGTCAAGTGATTCTAGAATGGTAGCCTTATCTCCAAACTATAATCTAGAGTTCGAAACTCTAATTTTATGTCTATGTCTAACATAAATATTTTAACCCAATTACAAGCATATTGTATTTATACTTCCAAAACATCCTAACATAATTAATTAGCTTAATTTTAACATTATGTATCTAATACATAATTCATCACTATATGTCTCACTAATGAAAAACTCACTAATGAAAAATATAGTTTTTGGAAAAGATCAAACTTAATTAGTAATATTGATTCAAAGATCCAATCTACTTCTCCTTGTTGAAATATTGTGGAGAAAATCCAACGTTAGCAAGCTTGACTCCAAGATCCAATCTTGATTCTAATGCTAGCAAGCTTCAGTCCAAGATCCAATCTTGATTTCTCATAATTGAAATGTTGTAGAGATCTCACAAAATTTCTCTAAATATTTCTCTAACTTAGGCTAATTTCTCTAATTCTTACTTGTATTTAGCTTTCTCAAGCTTAATTAAAACATTCCTAAAACTTGCTATTTATAGCAAAACTTAGGTAATTTTTAATTAATAAAAGTTGTAATCAACTTTTAGGTGGGATTAATCTAATTTGTCCAAATTTGTATAATTAGGTGTGACTAATCTTCATTGTCTACCACTTTGATTTAATCCAATTAAATCAATACAAGGATTAAGAAATGGATTGGTTCAATGTTTGCCACTTTGATTTAATCCAATTAAATCAATCCAAAACCACATATTATTACATACTTATAATTACCCTAATATCCTCAAATTGGAGAGATAATTATGATTTTACAATTAATTCATTGTGTAATTATTGAATTAATCCAATTAGGTCAAAGTAAATAATCAATGTTATCCAATAGCATTTGATTATCTTAGTTGATAATTATAATATTGAAAATTATCTTTTATCAAAATTAATCGGCTACCCAAGTGCTCAACGAGTACACTTCATATTGGGACTCTCTAAGTTTAGATACGATCGTCATATAAGCCTAGCCAATATGTACCCAATTTGGCCACCTACGAATTCGCGAAGAACACAAACGACCTTTCTGAACTATATAAGTCGAGGTCATCACATATGTTCAACAATCTCTCTGTCATAGGCTATACGAGTTGTGCTTAGGAAACATAGAATACACTGTCAAGTTTCCAAGGCGTGCATCTCATGTCGACATGTCCACGATTCTTCATAACTGATGTGATCCACCCTAGGTGATCAACTTTGACCAAAGCTTTAAGAATCGTAACTTTACTCACATGGATATCTAAACCCCTTATGGTACACATATGGGCCGGCGGATCCTATCTTACTTCGCACTTGATTACTGAGTTCATCGGTCCACACCCAACGAACATTTAGAGGTCGGACCATGAAAGGTTTCTGATATACATGGCATCAAAGTGTGGAGAATCTCACACAAAATCAATGTTATCCTATAGTTAAAGGATTACATATGCTACCCGACTCGAGGAGATTCCTATTGACGGTGATATGTACTTACAACTATTAGGAATCACTTGTGAGTCATTCAGTATTCGGTCCAATCAATACCCACACATCTATATATGAGTTTCCAAAACTCATGGTATATCGGGTTAAACCATTTGAACTCCAATTCCAATATACGACATGTGTTAGTCTTCTAGGTTATAGGAATTCGACTGTATTCCAAAACCAACGACTAGGAATATATATACTTTAAGAATAATTTACAATAGTAATATTTATCCCAATGTCGGACCACCTAGTGTCCAGTATTACTACAAGACTATTCTAAGGTCGATGTCATTCTTAGTATATCTTTACATCAATCTAATACGCATAATGACAATATCATTAATAAGGTAAGAAATGAAAACATAGTTATTTTATTAATAAATAATAAAATGTACAATTCGAATTGGCACTCCAAGCACCAACTCACACTTGCGTAGTGCCAATATGGATGGTATCGCAGTCTCATCTCCACAACATGTTTATCGAATAACTTAGGAGGTAAGGCCTTTGTAAGCGGGTCTGCTATGTTGTCTAGTCCTTGAACCTTTAAGACCACTATGTCTTTTCGTTCAATTATCTCTCTAATTACGCGGTATTTCATTTCCACGTGTTTAGACTTGGAATGCGCTCTCGACTCCTTAGCCTACAGCATATAAGAGAACCAGTTTCGTATCCTACGTGATCATCATCTCCACTATGACTGGAGTGATACTTCCATCTCGACATCACACCCAATACACTACGATTCTCAATATACCCAGAAGAGGCGTACACAGAACCGGTTAAGCCCTGGATGACCAAAACCAATGTATATTGATTGTCGCAAGTATTAGCGGTGCAAGTCTCATGTTAAGACCAAATACACATACCCTGATTCGGACTTCCATAGACACATAGTCATACTACCAATGGAATTACGAGGGGTCTATCCAGAGCGAAGTTGTTTCTGTACCATCGGTAAACACAACCTCCTATTACACTTGCATGAGTATCCTATACCCAAATATATGAGAACTATGTCGTTATGCTCCCACAACGCGCACAAGTGTAATAGTAGTCTATTCCGCATTATCGATGTTCAATCTCGATAATACTACGACTAGGGATATTTAATGATTAAACCTTTGTGGATTGATACTGTCTCATATCATCTCAATCCGAAACTAATCATATGGACCTTCTATCATTTATACATATTGGTAATCTAATTACAAATGATAGAAGAGCAATTTCCTTTGTCATATAGTTAATTTGTACAACAACACCATGATCTGTACAAATAGTGATGTTATGGGCCATAACTGTCCAACAATCTCCCACTTGGCCTATAGCCAATCACTCAAGTGTCATACACCCGAACTATGTACGGTTCGCTCAAACTTTTGCTGAGAAAAGGCTTTCGTCAGCGGATTTGCATGACTATCATCTGATGCGATTTATTCGATCATCACATCACCACGATGTATGATCCGAACGAATCAGATGAATATTTGAAGTATATATTTGGATCGTTGATGGGACTATTAATTCTTTAGCCTGCGCTGTAGCCTAGCTCAGCTGCTAACAGAACTACTCTTAATCTGATTAGGATTATTATCAATCCAGAAGGCTTCTATTGCTGCCTCAGCTGCAGCAATAATCCAATTTTGTTGTTTATTCGGTAACAATATCTTGCTTGGAAGATTTCCAGCTCATTGTCCCGTTATTCAAACTTTATAGTACCGTTGTTACGACTTATAGTCATTTTTATCGGTTAGGAAACTTACAATGGTGAACCCAGTCACTTCAAGTTCTCCTTCTCCATAGTATAAGACAGCATCCTTAGATCATCTAACATACTAAATGATGTTTTAACATCAATCCAATGACTATCACTTGGATTGGCCTGATTGTGACTCCATATGCTCAAAGCGTATAAGACACCAGGTCACGTACAAACATAAAGTTTCATCCTTAATGTTTATTTTATATAATTCTTTATCTAATATTGGCAGTGATATTATTTTTCTGATAAGTGAGGGTACATAATAACAGTCTTGTAAATTTAATTTATAACCATTGGGGAGATTTAAAACAACCGTTCATATAGTTTTGACATCTAATGTCTCGCCATTGCCAACTCTAAGCTGGATCTCCCATTTATTCAGCCTTTTTTTACCCTCATTACCTGCAGAGAGTTACAAATATGAGTAGGACTGCCAGTGTCTAACACTCATCCACTATTTGCATCTAAGGCTAATGAGATGTCAATAATTGGAAAAATACAAAGCGTACATGATGGTCCTACTTTTCCTATCAGCTATGGACAGTCATTCTTCCAGTGTACAGACTTCTTGTAATATAGACAATGATCACGAGCTATTTTCGATTTTGCGCCTTTGAGCTTCTTGGAGTTCTTCTTTGCAATCTTCTTCTTCCCCATCTTTATTTTCTTTGACTTCTCAGAAGTCTTTGAAGAGACAGCTCCACCATAGAGGTACAATGTGAGGTTTCCATTCCTCAAATTATGTTCGGATGTGCGTAATATGTTTTGAAGTTCTTCGTAGCTAGCTTGCATCGAGTGCAAATGGAAGTTTAATACAAAGCCAGTATAAGAACCAAGCAAATAAGACCAAATCAAATCAAATCCTAATCGTTCATCAATCACAATGTCATATCATTCTAGGTATTGAATTGTTGGGTTTCTATTAGGTCCCAATGATCAAATCAAGTAATGAAACACATTGAATACTCGTAAAAGTATGGCGGAATCATACTTACAACGATCGGTTGTTGCGATGCGAGGAACAATAAAATCTCCAAGCTTTCCTCCAAGGTGGCTCACGGCAGTGGGCTGATTTTCTGCTCCAAAAATTCGGTCAACTCCTCCATGGATTCTCCAAGCTCCAAGCTTTCGAATGATGATTCCATGCTCATGAATTAGTTCTCTATCACCTTAGGATGACCCTTAATGTGTTAGCATTGGAAAACTTGCCACAAATTTTCCATTTCTTCTCCTTCAAGTTTCGGCATTAGCAGATTTTGAAGAGGAAATCAGTCATCTGGGCGTGAGAGAGAAGAGAAGAGAGGAGAGAAAAAATGTTAGGTTAATTGATTTCCAAAATCAATTAAAACATATACCATATTTTGAATTTCCAAAAGTCAAAAAGGTACAAGCATTAAAGCTTTCCAACTACCATCATCAATCACAAGTGACATGTTGTCACATCACTCAAAGTGACTAGACATCACATCAATCGATTGACTAGTGATTTGACGCTAGATGTGACTTGTGGGCCGCACTTAAATTCGCAATGCGAGTGCGCCCGTAAACACTCTCGGGCTCGGGTTCGCTAATTCCAAATTAACGAATTTTTCATTGCAACGAAATTAAATCTAATTTAATTAAATAACTTTGCCTAGCAAAATTACTATTCACGTCGCTTGCGAATTAATTCTAAATTAACTCGTTCGCCTGAATTAAAATATAATTTTAATTCCGCGTCGAAATCCAATTTCGTATAATCTATCAAATATATTATTTTATCGATTAATTCCAAATTAATCGTTCTCTCTCTTTAAATAATATTTTATCCCAGATAAAACATCTCTGTAATTAATCCCAGATTAATTTTCTCTCTCTTATAATTAATCCCAGATTAATAAAGTGCGAGTCATACGTCATCGGTGAATCTTCGGGAAGCGACCCGTGAGATCCCCGGATATGTTGGCAGTAAATCCGGTCGTCGGACTATCCGAACACGTACGTACCTAGTACTACGTTTTTACCGATTTACAAGACATGGTTGGCTTCTAGCGAAGCATCATGCCTACCCAATTCTCCAGAAATATTCTTACTGGAATATGTGATCTATATCAGGCGTAGTATACGTAGTATTGCGTATTACGATCCAGTATCGGATGTCACGTGCAAAGCATGGGGCTGGAAATGTGTCTGCCCCGTACGAAGCACATATCAGATCTCTGGTAACTAGTCTCTATAATCAGATAAACATGACCTAGTAATAATATCCCGATAGCTGCAGCATATAAGAGGACCAGTTCAGTATCCTACGTGAACATCATCTCCACTATGACTGGAGTGATACTTCCATCTCGACATCACACCCAATACACTACGATTCTCAATATACCCAGAAGAGGCTTACACAGAACCGGTTAAAGCCTTGGACGACCAAAACCAAAGTATATTGATTGTCGCAAGTATTAGCGGTGCAAGTCTCAGGTTAAGACCAAATATATCTACCCTGATTCGGACTTCCATAGACACATAGTCATACTACCAATGGAATTCCGAGGGGTCTATCCAGAGCGAAGCTGTTTCCTTACCATTGGTAAGCACAACCTCCTATTACACTTGCATGAGTATCTTATACCCAAATATATGAGAACTATGTCGTTATGCTCCCACAACGCGCACAAGTGTAATACAAGTCTATTCCACATTATCGATGTCCAATCTCGATAATACTACGACTAGGGATATTTAATGATTAAACCTTCGTGGATTGATATTGTCTCATATCATATCAATCCGGAACTAATCATATGGACCTTCTATCATTTATACATATTGGTAATCTAATTACAAATGATAGAAGAGCAATTTCCTTTGTCACATAGTTAATTTGTACAACAACACCATGATCTGTACAAATAGTGATGCTATGGGCCATAACTGTCCAACAATATAGTCGATCATGTTCAAAACATGAATGCTGACAACTCATTTATCCTAGAGTTCATCACGGAATAATTCCTTAGACTTTCGATAAAGTTCCATCTCTTGATTTACCTCGAATAATTCCTTGAGTGTTCACATGATGCTCCAAGCATCCGGTACTTCAATGTACTGTCTTAGCAAATCTGGAGCAATCGATCCCAAAATTTTAGGATTTCACCTTAAGGTTATCATTCTTCCATCTATTAAAAGTTTCTCGCTCTTCTGGAGTGGAGTTAGGATCGATTTCAACAGGCATTTGATTGACAGTGACATAAGTTAATTTTTCAAACTCCAAGATAAGGCGTATGTTCATTTCCCATTCGAAATAGTTCTCGGCTCATTTTAGTTTATTGGTATCCAAAAATCTCATCAATAGATTAGCGGCAACCATCTACAAGATAATATTTTAAATAGTAGCAGAATAATTTTCATTGCAAAATAATAACACTAATTGATTATGGAATTTTAAATCTATTAGTGCCATCCCACAACTTTACGTAATTTTGTAATCTCCCTTAACGAAAAAAAAATTGACTATCAAAATTTCAAAGCGGGAAGTGAATCCCATGACATTTACTCCAGCCTCACACTAACGACGATATTGGCCTTTATAAACTCATTAGGTAGACCTCCAAGGTCAATCACTTCATGTGACTCCTAGTTTTGTCTTGAACCGTTTCTTATCCTCACATTAATGACGATAATAGATTAAGACGTGTTCTAGGTGTATACTTGTCAATATGCACTAATAAGCTTCGTATGTACACCCTCACACTAATAACGATATTGGGTGACTGCGTTAATGTTAGGGTTAGTGCTCAGAGTGCCAATCCGGATCGTATTTACGTCCACTTCATAAATACGAGTAATTATATTTTCCATAATGTTACTAATTTAACGGTAGCACCCTTGTCTTTTATACACTTATTCTATCTGATTACAATTAGATCGAAACTGAATCTGGTTCAGTGATACGTGTATATTAGACAAAGACCCTAGGATTTATAATATAGTGCGCAGTTACAACGTAGTTTGTAATTGACATTGGGAAGTGCGCTATAAGATGTATATCTTTAAATAAAGTTCCTGGTCAAGATTTGCTAACACTGGTCGGTTAGTCAAATTCGTTGAGACCAGTACATGTCGTATATCGTGACTTGGTCCAATGGTTTATCCCGGTGAACCATGAGTCTCATGAGACTCGTATAGACATGTAGGTGTTTATTTGATAAGACACTGAACGACTCACTGAAGGTTTCCTAATAGATGGTACACCAACGTCAATAGGAACCTTCTCGAGTTGAGCGAGCATAGTGGTCTTTCGACTTGAGATACCACAGTGGGATATATGAGTTATCCTCTACACTTTGATGGCAGTCATGTCAACGATATAATCATGATTAGACCTTCGTCTGTTCGTTGGGTGTGGACTGATGCTTATGATATCCAGTGTATATCAAGAAAGGATCTGTCAGTCCTGTTTACAGGGCATAAGCATCCTCACGTGTTTACGATCTAGTAAATCCATGGTCGTGGTGTAACTTCGGAAATTAGTTCCGAGTGTTATTTAGAGATCGTAAAATGAAAGTCGATTGTATTATACCGAACGGATTTGACGTTTTCATCTATATTCCAGGTATAATACGGATAGCCTGTGACGGAGGGATTATATATATGCAATGACCTCGACTTGCATAGTTTAGCGAGATTATCTGTGGTCGTCATAATTCATGAGTGGGTGAATTATGGACAGAAATTAGATTTCGTGACGGATAAACCTAAACTTAGAGAGTCTCACAATACGAAGTGTACTCGGTGAGCACTTGGACATCTCGATATGAATGATATGGATTATTCATAATACTTCATCGGATTATATGAGTTAATCCGGATTCTTTAATCGGTTAAACGATTACACATGCATTAGGGGATTTTGTCCGTTAATAATTATTGTGTATTTGTATTCGATACATAATACGATTAGATACACATTAATTATTCGTCAAATGAGATTTTGACACATGCCATTAAATATATGTATTTGTTATTTAATGTAAATAAAATACATATATATATAATAATAATTAATTGATAAATTTTTCATAATTGTTATGAAAATGTTTAATTATTATTGCTTACACTTGTCATTAAATTAAAGGTTAAAGTGTCAAATTTGATTTGTCACCACTTTAACATTATATTTAATTTATTTTAATAATTTTCATTTGTGATAATTGTTATCACACATGTTTATTATTAATTGGATCCATGTGGCATATATTATTAATTTGATTTTGAATCCAATTAATTAAAACTCAAAAGGACAAAAATACCCCTCCTTAAATTGCCAAAAATTTGGTCAACTTGTATAAGTGAGAGAAAGTTATTTTCTTCTTCATCTTATCCCTTCCTTGGCCGAATCCACCATTAAAAGGCTCTCAAGTTTTTGGTTTGAAGAAATCATGGAGAAAAGAAAGAAAAAATCAAGAATAGCTTAGGAAAAATTGGAGATTATAGGTAATCTTCTATTCCCTTAAGCTTTGGAAACTTGTTTCTTGTTCTTGTTTTTTCTAGTTTGATTCTAGGCTTTCTTTCTTTTATAAATTTGGGGCTTTTGTTGTTTGATGGTGGATTGGAAGGATTTAAGCGTGTGTGAAAGTATATTGAACTAGATTATTGTAATTTGGGTTCAATTTATTGTTTGACAATTTATTTGCTATTCTAGAGTTGTTGAACCACTCTAAAATATCCTAGAATTGTTCTAGAGTTCTTTATCTATGGTGGGACTTCTTTGGTGTAAGATTAATTTGATTAATCTTGTGATAAAATTGGTTTTAAGCATGAAAAATGGGCAATTTCGTTTTCTGTATTAGACCTGGAAATGATTCTGATTTTGTGATGAAATTGTTATCTTATGAATGTTTTGGATGCATTTTGGGTGTTGGAAAAATTTCCGGAAATTGTTTCCGAGTTGAAATAAGCGAAAACGGCCAAAAACGGCGTTACCTGATGGATTTTGAGCCAACAGGGTGACGGCTATCCAAACAGTGAATCTGTCACTGTTTAGGTTAGCCCATGAACTGCCCTGACACTATTGGGGTTGACCTGGGCAGTCCCCATAAGTGTCGGGTGGTCGGTTCGGTCAAAAACGCATTTGAGGCCATTTTGCGGAAAAACGATTTTCGTAAAAATTTTGCGAAGTTTCAACTTTATTTATGTCAAAATTTGATATTGAATAAATAGGTTTAGGTGAAATATGAATAAACTTTTCATATTAGATATTGAATAATTTATTTGGTAATTTAAAAAAAAAATTAAGATTTCGCCCGGACCGCGCATTCCGCTGCGCCCATCGCCCAAAACCCCAACAAAATTGGTATCAGAGTGGGTATGATGCTTTATCCATTATATTTTTCATGCTTGATATTTGATATATAATCAATTTTAATGTTCGTACATGCTTGGAATCTAGATATGTTTCTTTACTTTTCGGTTCTACACTAACGGAAATGTAACTGAAATTTAATAGTTAAATTGTGTTATGTTTTCTAAGGTAGAATTGAATTGTTTAGAAAATGATTTAGATTTAATTCTGCATTTGATGTAGACTATAGCTTCCATAGGAAAATCCCCGCTTTTAAATATGGTTGTAAAGTAACGTGTATTGGATACATGTTTCTTGGTTCGTCAGTACGGTTTATGGGTATCTTTTTATAACTGCATCCGAGATCGTGCCAAAGCTGTGAGGGTGTAGGTTATAGAATTAATATCCATACCGGTTGTATATTGATACTGGACAAATTCAAGTGAAAATGGAAATCTTGAACGTGCCAAAGCTGTCAGGACTACATCGGTAGCTTGAGTTTGTCATTGACAAGTGTAGCCTTGATACGCCTCCCTGTGAACGTGCCAAAGCTGTCACAGCGAGAGAAACGGTCAGGACCAAAACCAAGAGTCACTGGTGAGTGATTGAAAAAGAGTTGTCTACCTAATGAATATATGTATGCGAGATCGTGCCAAAGCTGCGAGTCGAAATATATTCATGGGATCTTACTCTCACTATGGAATTTAATTTAATTATTGAATTCCCGTTGTCCGTTGGGGATTACGGTATTACGTAAAGTAGTAGGAGACACTGCTGAGTTTAAAATCCATAACTTAAGTAGTGTGTAATATTTTGGAAAATTCTACTTTGTTTTCCTTTCATTATATATTGTTTATAGAATTATACTTCTAATCCACTGCATGCTTATTACTTGTATAGATTTTCTGACTTTACTTATGGTTGCGCAGTTCTAGAATAGGTTCTAGAAAGACAGTAGACTTAGATATTGTTAGATTAGTTGAAACCATTGGGAACTATTGTTCCGATTTTCTTGTAAATCAAGGTGGTTTGTGACTTAGTTACTAAGTCACGATTAGGTAATCTAAATAGATATCTGTTTTAGGATATTATTCTAGAAAGAATATTTTCTTATGCAGTAAGAATTGACTTGAATAGTTCATGTCTAGAGATTCTTGATTGACATTAAGAAACCCCATTTAGTATTTGTTTATCTTTTAATGATGTTTCTTGGCTTTTAGTGACTTTTAGAAGTCACTTGTCCGACACAGTTTGCTAATCAATTATTTGTAATTGTTGTGAATAATTCAACGCAAATGATAAAGCTTTAGAAATGAGATGCGTATAGTTATGTATAAAGAATATCGATTCTCACAATACGACAACTGTAGGTATTGGATACCAGATCTCCCGTCTAGTTATTTAAAATAATGTTTAATGACTGTTTTGATATTTGATATCAGAACTTGTGACTATTGGATAGTTACTTGTTCTTTATAAACAGTTGTTACATATTTTAAGACGACTAGTTGTGTCATTAATGAAAATATAAACATTAAGAAAAATATTCGGTAAAGTAAATAACTTAGAACTGTGATTTATGAGATTTCATCATAAAAGCATTAGATGCTTATTCCTTATGGTAAAGGATGGTCTGATACAAGTTCACATCACATATCCTTATCCATTTAATGAATATTGTATTCAGGATGTGATTGAATCTCTTTTAACCAATGATCGTCTTTGGACCACAGATTTATTAAACTAATACATTGGATGTATGTAGTTTAATGAATTAGAAATTGCCTTAGAAAGTTTTCTATGCTCCGTAACTGAGCTAATGATTTATCATGACTTAGTTACGTGTTTATAATAGAGAACATGTTGAACATCTTGAATGGTTCGAGAACTTTCAATATGTTTCTAATGAAACGCGGATAGAATATTTTGAATTGTTCAAGATATTCTATATTAGTGTTGAAAACTGTATCTTTAGAAATTCATTGCACGTATTTGAATTGTTCGAAGATGTTTGATATGATCAAACGCATGAATTTAAGGCAGTTAGTTCTAAAATTATTTAATAAATATGATTCTTACTCAATATTAAACTTCCACGATTCTATTGTGATGGAATTGGTCAGTGGGAGTAATCGAAACTTATATGATTTGATCCGTTGATATTGAGTGTTACCGAATTAGTTTTTCAATACTCTTGGGGTTATGCTCTAGTAAAGCTATTTCGTCTCTTTAATTTAAGTTCCATTCGTTTCTACAGTTACATATATGATATGTATAGTAGAAAATTCGAATCTTGAAAAGTTTAAGATTTGAAACTTTCTTTTGTATAATTGTTATATAATTGAAAGTACTTGTGCCTCGGAGGTACAAATGAAAGGTTTATCATTTATTCTATTTAATGGAATATTGTATTCTATTTGATAGAATATCATTTCTACGATCCCGAGTAATAAAATTGTTTTATTACTTGGCGTGTAACATCAGATGTTGACGATTGTAGAAAAGACTTGACTTATTGAAGTCAAATGTGAGAATGATAAACTGTAATGGAACTACATAATTAATAAGATGAAAAGACCCTTGGACAACTTCCGTATAAATTCAATAGGATGTCAGAATCATTTACAAAGTATTTGATACTTAATGATTCTGTTGTTTTCTTATTGAAGAAAATTATCTTATAACTTATAGTGGGAGCGATATTTGATATCGATTTCGGAAGTTAGCATTGAATCATAAATCTAAGATTGTTCATAGCTTACTACGATCAAGTTTTGAACTAAATTAGGCTTTCGTTATGAATTGTTCATAAAATGTGTAAATTGTTTGCGCAGCAAAAGCCTAGTGATCTTGATAAAAGTTTGACATTTATAGTATGACAGTGAGAAAGGTTTTACTCATTAGTTTATTGTAGATTCTGAGGAAACTTGTCTCTAGTCGCACTAATTGAACAATTAAAGATCTGTTGGTTAATGTTGATATTATACAGTGTATTTTGGCTAAAGAATGCAAAGTGCCATTCTTGAGTGATTTCTTCGAATGAGAGATCTGTTGTGATTTCTTTGTTTGAAGAAGTTCATTCTAGAATGGACCTAGAGTTTGTATTCTGCTAAGATCACAGTTTGTATATTAGCTTATGGAGCCTATTATAGACTCAGATAAATTTTTCGGAAATCAATGTTCTCTGTTTTTTTTATCAGTCAGATTGTCTGGTTTTATCGAAATATAGAGAATACGTATTTGTCAATAGGGTCAGTGGGAGCGTACAAATTTCTTTCTAGTATTATATATCATAAGTCTTATTTTCTCTGTGTAAGTAGTGAAAGTAGTCTCTGATATATTTGATATAAAGTTTTGTATATGATATAAAACTAAGAGACTTGTGGGATACTCACATTAGTCGCATATTAGATATGATCTAATAAAGGACACAGTAAAACTATCTGTATGACAGTTAGTATAATTGATTAACAGTTAATATATATATATATATATTATATTATATATTATATATATATATATATATATTATATATATATATATATAGTATTCATCTTTCGTAAAGGATGATTCATTTGTCTAAAGATAGATTGATTGGAATGTCTAGTCAATCTTATGCATCATAGGATGATGGCGTAATAAATACTATATTATGTGCGATTAACGATATCAATTTAATCGTAATTGTTACGAGTTATTTTAATATGGTGTAGACCATATGATGGTTCTTGAAACATGTTTTTTGTGATCTTTGAGATATTAAGAACGAGTTTCTCATACATGGAGAATTTAGTCAGCAAACATAAGGTCAGATTAGTTTTTATTCTAATTATGACATTATATGGTCTATGTCATATCAAGTCAGAAAATATGCAGTGGGAGTGTCACTGTTGATTCTACTGAAGTAGTGGAATCAGTTGCAATTTATGAAGTATTGACTTATGAAATTGCAGAGTGACCCTATGGATTAGAAGTTTTGATATTAGTATAGTGCTTGCGATTGTCTCAAAGTATTTGGATATGATTCTAAATACATAGACAACTCAGTAGCTATAGTACAATACTGATACAGTGTCTGAGTCATATTCATGTGGAATTTGGATTCTACAAAAACGGTTGGGTTTATTGGACAGACTCGGTTTGTTAAAGTAGGCTTACTTGTTGTTGTCTACCTCTTGAATGCACGTGAGCTCTTGAGGGCAATGGTATGTGATACATATTGAGATATGTATATGATACTATGGATTGGCACTAGAGCAAGTGGGAGAAATTGTTAGGGTTGGTGCTTAGAGTGCCAATCCGGATCGTATTTATGTCCGATTCATAAATACGAGCAATTCTATTTTCCATAATGTTCCTAATTTAATGGTAGAACCCTTGTCTTTTATACACTTATTCTATCTGATTACGATTAGATCGAAACTGAATCTGGTTCAGTGATACGTGTACATTAGATAAAGACTCTAGGATTTACAATATAATGTGCAGTTACAACGTAGTTTGTAATTGACATTGGGAAGCGCGCTATAAGATGTATATCCTTAAATAAAGTTTCTGGTCAAGATTTGCTAACACGGGTCGGTTAGTAAAATCCGTTGAGACCGGTACATGTCGTATATCGTGACTTGGTCCGATGGTTTATCCCAGTGAACCATGAGTCTCGTGAGACTCGTATAGACATGTAGGTGTTTATTTGATAAGACACTGAACGACTCACTAAAGGTTTCCTAATAGATGGTACACCAACGTCAATAGGAACCTGTAGGCATTGCATTTTCGCATGTGAAACCCGATGATGAGCCTCATTTGGAGGCACTACCTTTTGAGTCACGAAAGCCGCGGGAAACGGATATCGGAAGGGGAAATTCAGAATAAACAAGCTCACTGTCTTCGTTGGTGCTGTGTTCGTTACTTCGTTCGAACGGGAAACAGATTGCGGGTGTTCGTGTCGCGTTCGATGAAGCGTTCGAACGGTGTCGGTAATTCTGGTTTTGCTGCTAGCCTCACACCCAGCTCATTTAGCTCCCCAAAGCCCATAAAACACATCCCAAATTAAATAAATAAATATTAATTTAAACATTAAACATTAAATAAAATATTTAAACCATTTACCAATTAAATAAAATAATTACCTAACTTAAACTAAAATCATGCCTAATTAAAATCAATCCTAACCAATTAAAGCCAATCATATATTTGACTTCCTAATCTAATAAGATAATTACCAATATAAAATATTTGTATTCCTAAACCAACACAAATTAAATATTGCAACTTCCTAAATTAAAATATTTTGTCCCCCCCTCAATCCTTTGATTTCCTTGTTTAAAACTAAATCATATCCTAATTAAATGCAATAAATCCCTTCCCTTGACAACCCTAACCCTTCTCTATATAAACCACCCTTCACCAAGCCTCTTCTTCTCCTCTAGGACGCATATACACAAAAAAAGAAGCCTTCCCATTGACGCCCATTGTAAGCAAGAAACAACAAGAATTTATCTCGATCTCCTCCCTCCATAGCCGAAAATAACAAGCCTTCATAAAGCCACTGAAACCAACCACTCACGCCTAAAACACCTGACCAGCCTTCAATTCACGCCTGTCACAGCCCCAAAACAGTCCCCAAATCCTTAAAAAAACAGCAACATAAAAACTACATAGATAATCTTAAAAATAATCACATATAATTGCACTAAGAACCCACACAAACTTGGAATAGTTTATTGAAAACGTTAAAACAGGTGGCACGTACAGTGAGCAGCAAGACAGAAGCCGAATAGGAGCAGAACGGAGTTCGAACCGCAAGCAAAGCAGCAAAGCAGTGAGCTAGGACGCTGAACCAGTGAACCAGAAAAGTTGCGGAGCCGTACCCCTTCTGATCTTCGTGGAACGCGAGTCCGAGAGACGGCTTAAAAGGTTAGACCTGAGGGTATCTTCACACTTGTTTTTTTTTTTTTTTTGCATTATTTATTAAGTATTACTTGTATGATTGTCATGTTGGAATGCATGTTGTGGTCTTTGAGTAGATAGACATGCATGAATTATGAGATGTAATATGTTGTGGGTATTGGATGAATGAGAGATGTGTCAACTCTCGCGGTATATCGGATGGAAACCCGGACATAAATTTCATAGCCGATTCCGAATGGATGGTAATATGATCTGTATTCGGGCCACAACTCCACGTACCGCTTGGGTAAACAGCACCATCTCTCTTTTGTTGTGTTGCTTTTGTTTATTTAGTTTTCTTTACTTGAATTCAAAATGTTGTTTAGTTATGCATGATTCAACCAAGCTCATGGGCTTAGTGAGTTAGTCCAAAGGTCCTCCATTTGGGAGACAAAGAGCCGAAAAGGGCCACCTTTGTGACACTACTTCGCCGCGCCGGTTGATGTGTGTTCGGTTGGATGCGAGATACGTTCAATCGGGCATACTTAGTTTGATGTTATTGAGTTTATCTTTTATGTATGGTTCAATCAAGCGCATGGGCTTAGTAAGTGGAATGAAAGATCCCTTATGGGGAGGGGTTAAAACCCGTTACCACGATGCTTTGCCGCGCCGGTTGATGTGTGTTCAGATTGGATGTAAGATGTGTTCAATCGGGCATACTTGGTTGATATGATTGGTTCTATTCTTGTATGTGTGATGTGACGCGCATGGGCTTAGTATGTTGGTCTAAAGGTCCTCTCTTTGAGAGATCAAGAGCCCCAAAAGGTCACCTTTACGGCAGTACTTCGCCGCGCCCTTTTATTTTGTGTTTATGTATTGCGTCCCATTTCATGCATCAGGTCTGTTCCCGTTCGAACGCGTTTACGAACGCAACTCGAACGCGCATGTGTTTTTGCCTTATCATGTGTCAGGTCTCATTTCCGTTCGAACGCGTTACCAAACGCCATACGAACGTGAGCATTCTGTCTCATTTCCGTTCGAACGCGTTAACAAACGCCATACGAACGTGGGCATTCTGTCTCATTTCCGTTCGAACGCGTTAACAAACGCCATACGAACGTGAGCATTCTGTTTCATTTCCGTTCGAACGCGTTTACGAACGCTACTCGAACGTGGGTATTCTGTTTCATTTCCGTTCGAACGCGTTTACGAACGCTACACGAACGCGAACACACTGAACTGAGTCTGTTTCATTAGATTTCATGCATAGTTTTCCTAGTAGCTATCTCCACATGTATAAATGCAAACATGTTAATGTATTACAATTCATATGCTTGTGTCATGATAACATTTGAGTATTATTTCTTGCGGTATATCGGATGGAAACCCAGATGTAAATTCCGTAGCCGATTCCGAATGGACGGTAGTGCGGTCTGTACTTGGGCTACAATTCCACGTACCGTTTGGAAAAGTGCCCATATGTGTGCTTGTATGGTTCATATGTGTGCTTGTATGGTTAATATGTGTGCTTGTGTTTTCCTGAATGTAATATGCAAATGAAGTTATATGTTCGTTGCTATTTTGATATATGTTAAGCATGCAATTTTAAACGTGAGGTATATGTGAGATGCGTATATAAGTTTTATCTTAAATATGAGAATTTAGAAGCATGATACTCTTGGAAATAAGCGTTACTTAAGCTTGATTAAATTATTACATAAATCCTTTCATTACAAGTGACATGAGTAAGGGACCATTCCGAACCCAACGGTTTGAGGTCTTCCCTTGCGAGGGGTGAGTGCGGCCTTAAATCTTTGTCCCGGTTCACACCGGGTGGCGACTCCATATTATTCAGTACTTCCCAAACTAGGCCGCGAGCCTAGGAACGGCGTCGCCCAGGTTCTGTTGTCCACAGTCTGGCGACTCCACTGGGGATATGAGAATTGGCCCCGAAATATTGTCTTGTAATGAGTGGATTTATGTTTTAATTGGCCATGTCTATAGTGGATAAGTGAGGGTTTAATCAAGGGCACTTTAAGGCTAGGTAATGGTTTGGTGTCTTCCTTCACTCACTACCTTTCTAGAAGGAAAAGCTGTGAGGATACCTACATGACCATCTACTCGTAGCCTTTGTGATGGACTAATTTGGAGGACTCGTTGTTTATTCCTGACACCAAGCAATAAGAGCCTAAGAGGCTTGGGTATTTAAGTGAGCCTCGCTCCACCTTCCCTCTGGGGAATCTACAATGGGAAATCCATTTGACAGTCCGTCACACACCATAGCTCATTGGCACGTACCTTAGTGTATAAAAAGGGATACGCTCACTTGGTCGCTCGAACCCTTGAGTGGGGAGACCTAGTTGTGGGCTATCCTTCGCCAGTGAGAGCCTTTGTCCATACTCTTGCAAATCCACCCATAGACCGGTTTGTATGGTTAAAGTAGCAATTATTTCCTTGAGTATGTGCTTGTGGACCATCCTCATTTGGATGCAGTTGGACTATTGTCAGAAATGCGGGCTTGTTGGGCCATTTAAACTGGAGCAAGTTCGTACTGTATGACTATTTGGCCCAAGGCTTCTGAAATGTTGATGGGCCATTATGTAAAAATTATTATGTTATGTTTGCATTATCTCCCTTCTATGCTTATGTTTGGGAACATCACCGTTTGGATCCATTTGGACCACTTGTCATGGGATATGGGCTTGTTGGGCCATTTAAACTGGGACAAGAACGTATTTCATGACCATTGGGCCAAAAGCTTCTAAGTGATTGATGGGCCACCTTGTGCTTGTTTTCGGAATATTATCATTTGGATTTAGTTGGGCTCTTTGCCATAAGACATGAACTCGTTGGGCCATTTAAACTGGGACGGGTTCACCCTTATGACGGTTGTCCCAAAAGTTTCTAAAATGATAATAGGCCGATTTGTTTGAGAATTTTATTTGATTTAATATATGTTATATATTTCTTATGCATATCATGCATGCATATACCCTGTTAACATCCTCTGTGTCTTAAAAGACACCATAGATACCGTTTGGGTTAGAGAAGGAACCAGACTCACTAAAAGAACAAGTATGAGTGAATCCGATAATGAGGTGTCCCGTATGGATCAGTTAGAGACTGGTCTTGCCAAGATCACTGAACAGTTGCAGGCTTTGACTACTGTTATGGCTGGTATAGCTGGGTCTCGTGCCGGGGTTCATTCTGGGGATGTGAGGCAATAGGAATCTCCGAACAGATTAGGGGATGATATCCCCGCTTTTGATGATGATATGGCAGAGTATGCAGCAGGCAGAGTATCTGGGTCTCAGACAGAGTTGCAGAAACTTCGGGATCAGGTTGAGTCGGTTACCCGCAAGATGAGGCGTAAGAATGAGGATTTGCTGGATTATGACACATTGACTTTTGAGGAACAGTTGTCTGCACAGTTCAAGATGCCGGATATGGCTAAGTTCAACGGGAATGGGGATCCGAGGGTGCATCTCCGACAGAAGAGAATCAGATGGCAGACTCATTGGCTACACTAGCAGCGACTTGGGAAAATCCAGAAAAGTTAGTAATGAGGCCGTTGATACTGACAACAGCAAGTAAACCTGCTTATGAGATAGAAAGAATTCTGGAAGTTGAGGTTGACGACGGTAAACCTTGGTATTGTGACATTCAGAGATATCTGGAACATGGTGAATTCCCGGAAGGGGCGGGTAGAAAAGACAGAGTAGCCATTCAGAAGTTGGCTTCCCAGTATGTGACTTTGAGAGGGGAACTGTACAAGAGGCAGGCAAACGGTATTCAGTTGAAATGTTTGAGAAAAGAAGAAGCTCAGAAAGTGATGGAAGAGGTACATGCCGGGGTATGTGGTCCGCACATGAACGGGTTGAACTTGTCCCGCAAGATTGTGAGACAGGGGTTTTATTGGTCAACCATGGAAACGGACTGCGCGAAGATGGTAAAGCACTGTCATGACTGTCAAGCACACGGTAATTTGAATCACTTACCTCACACAGAATTGCACGGGTTGTCAGAGCCGTGGCCTTTCTCAGCATGGGGAATTGATATGATTGGGGAAATTCGACCAAATGCATCAAATGGGCATCGCTTCATAGTGGTGGCAGTAGATTACTTCTCAAAGTGGGTGGAAGCCGAATCCTTCAGTAATGTTACAGCGAAGCAGATGGCAAAGTTCATAGCTCGGAACCTCATTTGTCGGTATGGTATGCCGCATCATGTAGTGACAGACAACGGGGTCCAGTTTCAAGGAGAGACGAATGCAATGTTACGGAGGTATGGGATAGGCCACCACAAGTCATCACCGTACAGGCCGCATGCAAATGGGGCAGTTGAGGCAGCCAACAAGACTATAAAGACAATTTTAGCCAAGATGACAGAAAATTGTAGAGATTGGGCCGAGAAATTACCGTATGCTTTGTGGGGGTACAGAACATCAGTAAGAACGGCAACAGGATCCACACCTTACTCCTTGGTCTACGGGATGGAAGCAGTATTACCAGTAGAAGTGGAAATACAGTCCCTGAGGGTATTAGCAGAGGCAGAATTACCGGAACAGGAATGGGCCGCACAGAGATTTGATCAGTTAGCACTGTTGGATGAGAAGAGAACGAAGTCTTTGTATCACATGCAGTTGTATCAGAAGACTAGCCCGGGCATTCAACAAGAAAGTACGTCCCACAAAGATCAGAAAGGGTGATTTGGTACTTAAGCAGTCGAGGCCGTCGACGACAGATCCGAGAGGGAAATTCAGGCCTAACTGGGAAGGGCCTTACATCGTTCAGAAAGTCATGGGAAATGGAGCAGTGAAGCTATCAGACTTGGAAGGAAACGAGTTCACCGAGCCGATCAACGTAGACAGATTAAAGCAGTACTTTGCCTGAGGGAGAGAAGACTGAGCAGTCACCACAAGGATCGACAGAAGATCTAACCCAACGGAATAGGGAAACCATTCATGCATACACGTAACGTTGCATTCTCTTTGTGTTTGTTTCTGTTTTGTGTTCGCAGGTTCAAAGAAAGAAGAAAGCGGCAAGAATGAGCCAAGCAACGTCAACGCAATTTCAGTTTTTGGGGGTGAGTCCCAAGGGGCGAGGCCCACATCAACTTGGGGGCGAGGCCCATATCATGTCATCTCCAGGAATGGAGACACATCATCAGTTCGAGGGCGAGGTCCCTATAGTCAGCGGTATTGGGTCGAGGTGCCCAGGGTCGAGGTGCCCCCGTTGTCAGTTGTAGTTCCGGGTTGAGGTGCCCAGGGTCGAGGTGCCCACTACATCATCAGTTCGAGGGCGAGGTCCCTGTATTCAGCGGTGTTGGGTCGAGGTGCCCAGGGTCGAGGTGCCCCCGTTGTCAGTTGTAGTTCCGGGTCGAGATGCCCAGGGTCGAGGTGCCCACTACATCATCAGTTTGAGGGCGAGGTCCCTGTATTCAGCGGTGTTGGGTCGAGGTGCCCAGGGTCGAGGTGCCCCCGTTGTCAGTTGTAGTTCCGGGTCGAGGTGCCCAGGGTCGAGGTGCCCCCGTTGTCAGTTGCAATTATTGGGACGCGTCCCAGGATCGAGGTTCGCTGCAGTACCAACTCAACTCGAGGCGGAAGCCGAGCCAGGTAAGTAAAATGCATTGCATAACTTTGATAGGATTGTTCAAAGTCACACACTGCACAAGTCCCATCAAAGTGGGGGCGACTGTAGGCATTGCATTTTCTCATGTGAAACCCGATGATGAGCCTCATTTGGAGGCACTACCTTTTGAGTCACGAAAGCCGCGGGAAACAGATATCGGAAGGGGAAATTCAGAATAAACAAGCTCACTGTCTTCGTTGGTGCTGCGTTCGTTACTTCGTTCGAACGGGAAACAGATTGCGGGTGTTCGTGTCGCGTTCGATGAAGCGTTCGAACGGTGTCGGTAATTCTGGTTTTGCTGCTAGCCTCACACCCAGCCCATTTAGCTCCCCAAAGCCCATAAAACACATCCCAAATTAAATAAATAAATATTAATTTAAACATTAAACATTAAATAAAATATTTAAACCATTTACCAATTAAATAAAATAATTACCTAACTTAAACTAAAATCATGCCTAATTAAAATCAATCCTAACCAATTAAAGCCAATCATACGAACGTGAGCATTCTGTCTCATTTCCGTTCGAACGCGTTAACAAACGCCATACGAACGTGAGCATTCTGTTTCATTTCCGTTCGAACGCGTTTACGAACGCTACTCGAACGTGGGCATTCTGTTTCATTTCCGTTCGAACGCGTTTACGAACGCTACACGAACGCGAACACACTGAACTGAGTCTGTTTCATTAGATTTCATGCATAGTTTTCCTAGTAGCTATCTCCACATGTATAAATGCAAACATGTTAATGTATTACAATTCATATGCTTGTGTCATGATAACATTTGAGTATTATTTCTTGCGGTATATCAGATGGAAACCCAGACGTAAATTCCGTAGCCGATTTCGAATGGACGGTAGTGCGGTCTGTACTTGGGCTACAATTCCACGTACCGTTTGGAAAAGTGCCCATATGTGTGCTTGTATGGTTAATATGTGTGCTTGTATGGTTAATATGTGTGCTTGTGTTTTCCTGAATGTAATATGCAAATGAAGTTATATGTTCGTTGCTATTTTGATATATGTTAAGCATGCAATTTTAAACGTGAGGTATATGTGAGATGCGTATATAAGTTTTATCTTGAATATGAGAATTTAGAAGCATGATACTCTTGGAAATAAGCGTTACTTAAGCTTGATTAAATTATTACATAAATCCTTTCATTACAAGTGACATGAGTGAGGGACCATTCCGAACCCAACGGTTTGAGGTCTTCCCTTGCGAGGGGTGAGTGCGGCCTTAAATCTTTGTCCCGGTTCACACCGGGTGGCGACTCCATATTATTCAGTACTTCCCAAACTAGGTCGCGAGCCTAGGAACAGCGTCGCCCAGGTTCTGTTGTCCACAGAACCTTCTCGAGTTAAGCGAGCATAGTGGTCCTTCGACTTGAGATACCACAGTGGGATATATAAGTTATCCTCCACACTTTGATGGCAGTCACGTCAACGATCTATTCATGATCAGACCTCCGTCTGTTCGTTGGGTGTGGACTGATGCTCATGATATTCAGTGCGTATCAAGATAGGATCTGTCAGTCCTGTGTACAGGGCATAGGCATCATCACATGTTTATGATCTAGTAAATCCATGGTTGGTGTGTGTAACTTCGGAAATTAGTTTCGAGTGTTATTTAGAGATCGTAAATTGAAAGTCGATTGTATTATACCAAACAGGTTTGACGTTCCAGGTATAATACGGATAGCCTGTGACGGAGGGATTATACGTATGTAATGACCTCGACTTGCATAGTTTAGTGAGATTATGTGTGGTCGTCATAATTCATGAGTGGGTGAATTATGGACACGAAATTAGATTTCGTGACGGATAAACCTAAACTTAGAGAGTCCCACAATATGAAGTGTACTCGTTGAGCACTTGGGCAACTCGATATGAATGATAGGGATTATTCATAATACTTCATCAGATTAAATGAGTTAATCCGGATTGTTTAATCGGTTAAACGATTACACATGCATTAGGGGATTTTGTCCGTTAATAATTATTGTGTATTTGTATTCGATACATAATACGATTAGATACACATTAATTATTCGTCAAATGAGATTTTGACACATGCCATTAAATATATGTATTTGTTATTTAATGTAAATAAAATACATATATATAATAATAATTAATTGATAAATTTTTCATAATTTTTATGAAAAATGTTTAATTATTATTGCTTACATTTGTCATTAAATTAAAGGTTAAAGTGTCAAATTTGATTTGTCACCACTTTAACATTATATTTAATTTATTTTAATAATTTTCATTTATGATAATTGTTATCACACATGTTTATTATTAATTGGATCCATGTGGCATATATTATTAATTTGATTTTGAATCCAATTAATTAAAACTCAAAATGACAAAAATACCCCTCCTTAAATTGCCAAAAATTCGGTCAACTTGTATAAGTGAGAGAAAGTTATTTTCTTCTTCATCTTATCCATTCCTTGGCCGAATCCACCATTAAAAGGCTCTCAAGTTTTTGGTTTGAAGAAATCATGGAGAAAAGAAAGAAAAAATCAAGAATAGCTTAGGAAAAATTGGAGATTATAGGTAATCTTCTATTCCCTTAAGCTTTGGAAACTTGTTTCTTGTTCTTGTTTTTTCTAGTTTGATTCTAGGCTTTCTTTCTTTTATAAATTTGGGGCCTTTGTTGTTTGATGGTGGATTGGAAGGATTTAAGCATGTGTGAAAGTATATTGAACTAGATTATTGTAATTTGGGTTCAATTTGTTGTTTGACAATTTGTTTGCTATTCTAGAGTTGTTGAACCACTCTAAATAACCTAGAATTGTTCTAGAGTTCTTTATCTATGGTGGGACTTCTTTGGTGTAAGATTAATTTGATTAATTTTGTGATAAAATTGGTTTTAAGCATGAAAAATGGGCAATTTCGTTTTCTGTATTAGACCTGGAAATGATTCTGATTTTGTGATGAAATTGTTATCTTATGAATGTTTTGGATGCATCTTGGGTGTTGGAAAAATTTCCGGAAATTGTTTCCGAGTTGAAATAAGCGAAAACGGCCAAAAACGGCGTTACCGGGTGGATTTTGAGCCAACCGGGTGATGGATATCCAAACAATGAATCTGTCACTGTTTAGGCAGCCCATAAACTGCCTTGACACTATTGGGGTTGACCTGGGCAGTCCCCATAAGTGTCGGGTGGTTGGTTCGGTCAAAAACTTATTTTAGGCCATTTTGCGGAAAAACGATTTTCGTAAAAGTTTTGCGAAGTTTCAACATTATTTATGTCAATATTTGATATTGAATAAATATGTTTAGGTGAAATATGAATAATTTATTCATATTAGATATTGAAAAAACTGGGGCTGAATTGGAGTCCGGAAACTGAGAGGAAATAAAATTGAGTGCCCGCACTGCCCTGACTTTTTTTTTTAATTTCATTTGTTTCTTCAGCTTTTGCCTTCAGTTCTCTTGAAACAGAGAGCTGGATGAATTATGGTTTTTAATCATAATTGCTTCTTACCTTCCCTAAATACTTTCAAAACACCCAAAATTAATTTTAACTTCAAAACCAACATCAACACATGTTATAGAATAAAAATCAAGGTTTTAAAAAAATCAAATATTTTTACAAAATATAAATTTATTCTAAATACGCACTTTCGATAAATTTTGAATCCAAAATACAAACCAAATTAGAATACCACAATGAAATTATTTGTGAACAATTCTAGGTCACCCAAAGATGGTCAAGTGATTCTAGAATGGTAGAATTAGCTCCAAGCTATTATCTAGAGTTCCAAACTCTAATTTTATGTCTACATCTAACATAAATATTTTGACCCAATTACAAGCATATTGTGTTTATACTTCCAAAGCATCCTAACATAATTAATTGCAGTAAGAATTTATCTGGGATTAAATTCGTCTAGAAGAGAGAACGCGATTAATTTAGAATTAATTGGTAAAATAAATTTAATAGTTAAATTTGATTTTTCTATTTAATTTATTTATTTGGGCTAAAATAATATATTTGATATATTAATTGAAATTGGATTTCAATGCGGAATTAAAATTGAATTTTAATTCAGGCAAACGAATTAATTTGGAATTAATTCGTAAGCGACTATCGCAATAATTTGGCTAGGCATAATTATTTAATTAAATTAGATTTAATTATGTCAGGACAGAAAATTTATTTAATTCGGAATTAAACGAACCCGGGCCCGAACTTAGTTGTGTAAGCCAACTTAAATTTGAAATTTAAAGTGGTGGGACCCACTTGACTTACATCAACTAGTCATTAGATGATGGAAGTAGTTGGATGCATTTAATGCATTTTTCTTTCCAACACACTAAGTTTTGTTTTTGGAAAGAAAACTACTACTCCCACCCCTCCTGACATGCGCCCCCCCTCTTGTCTCCCCGGAAATTTCAAAATTGCCCCTATGTGAGTGAAAAATTTCCTTCCCACTGACATAGTTTTGCGCCCTAGCAAAACTATGACATAGTTTTCTTTGGGATTTAAATTTCAAATTGTATTTTTTCTATTTTTTATTGTTTATAAATATTACAAATTTACTATTTATTAATTTAATTTTTTTTATATTAAAAATTTACAAAATCAGTTTATAAAATAAATTTTGACATAGTCTATTTGATTCTGATTCTGATTTTATTTTTACTTTATTAAAAATTGTTTGTCTTATTTAATTTCGTGAGTCAGTATCCATTCTTTAGCATAACTCAAAGTAAACGTACTTTGCTTGTTATTTAAGAAAATTTAGGCAGACAGAGTAAGTTAAAGCAAAGTAAACGTACTATGCTTGCATCTTTGAGATATTTTTTTTGTCAAAAACACGTATCTTCTTTACTAGCACTAGTAACTTATTTAATGGTGGTGGGAACATTCATCATACGAAACTAAAGAATGAGCAACTCGTTATAGGATTCGTAATCACTTATGGTACGAAGTATTGGGTATCTCACCAAGTGCGCTAGGAGGAGACTTTGGAGGCAACATAAATTAGAATTTGTGTTTTTATATTTTTAAGTGTAATTTTTTACGTTGTTATTTGTACTCTTTTTTAAATATATATTTCTCTAATATACATAAGAATATTTTTATAATACATAAGTAGTGTTGAATAAATTAAAAAAGAATCACACAAATTAAATGAATAAATGAACACAAAATAATTAATAATAAATATGAAATTTGTAATATTTATTAACAAATAAAAAAAATTAGATATATAAAGAACAAAAAAATATAAATTTTAAAAAATAATAAAAAAATGTAAGTAAGTTGTGTTAAATTAATATATTATAATATAAGTAGTGTTAAATAAGTGTATATATATATTGAGGAGTGGATTTTTATAAAAGAGAGGGGTAATTTCGACATTTTAAGTAGGAGAGAGAGAATATGAGAATTTTAGGGAGGTGGGAGTAGTAGCCCTCTTTTGGAAAACATTACACCAACTTTTGGAAGTGAACAAAAACACATCATCTATCTTTTTCTCTCCAAAAACTGTGAGCCTCTTTGTTCTTAGAGAAAACTTTTGCTTCAGAATTTGTTAAAGCTGGCACTTTGGGAGTCTATTAAGGTGATAGGAAAACTCACCCAAGGATTTGGAACTCTTCTTAAATCTTGGAGCTTCATCATCCAAAATAGAAATTTTTGAAATTCTCAACCGTTCAATGTAAGTTTTTCCGCAACTTATCTTGATTATTCACACACAAATCATTGTTTAGAGATTCTTGGGCATGTGTAGAACACTAACACATTATCCTCTCTCTCACCTATCACACTAGCAGTAAATGCAATAAAATTACTTTTCTCCTTATGAGACTCATCAGTAAGTGAGGCTACCATAACTTTCTTTCCTTTAGACTTTAGGTATGTGGGACATTCAGACATAATATGCTCCCTTCACATTCATGGCATTGGATAGCATGAACTTTGCTATCCTTGTCCTCTTTAGATTCCCTCCTACTACGACCACTCTCTCTAGGTTTGTCATTCATATCCCTATCAGAGCCATGACAATTCTTCTTCAACTTAAGGAGTTTCTTGAACTTTTCACAAACATGGTCATGTCAGCATCTGTGAGAGTATCATCTTCATCATCATTGGATGAATCATGGATAACTTCCTTTGGGGTTTTCATCGCTATGTTCTTGGGCTTCCTATATTCAGGAAGTTGTCTCTCATAAACCTGAAATTTTCCTATGAGATCCTCTAGTTTAAGGTGATCTAAGTCATTACTTTCCTCGATGGCTCTGAACTTTGGTAAAAACCGTTCAGAAAAGGATATTAGGATTTTCCTAACTATCATATTCGTAGGAATAGTCTCGCCTAAGTTAAAGCTAGAGTGAACAATATAATTAATCTCAGCGTAAAATTCATCAAAAGTCTCATCATCTTTCATCGTAGTGATTTTAAACCTAGTGGTAAACTCTTTGAGTCTATTATTCTTAACAGACAAGGTGCCCGCATGAACAGTCTGAATGATATCCCTTGCATCCTTGGTTATCTCGCACATAAAAATTCTCTTAAACTCTATGGAACAAATAGTAGCATAAATGGCATTCATGGCTTTACTGTTCCTATTACTAGCATCAAATTCCTCCTTAGTGCATGTCTGTTTATCTTTAGAGGAAGAGACCTCATCAACCATAACAACATGAGGTATTCATTTGTGCTCTACTGACATCCAGACCCTTTCATCTAAGGACTTGAGGAAAGCTCTCATGAGAACTTTCTAGTGATGGTACTTTGTCCCATCAAATAATGGGGGACAGTTTAAGGGTTGACTTAGATCCATATATGACGGGCCAATGATCGCGGTCAGACTCTGATACCAATTGAAAATTCGATTTTCTCTAAGATTTTGACCATATGTGGAATTAAACACAATAATTTAATACAAGTCATAATTATTATTTCTATGGATTAGCAATATTCACCCTTAAGACTAAAGCAAATATAAAATATAGCAAGATATTAAAGCAATAAATAATCAACACAATAATTTTATTGACGAAGTGGAAAACTCGTGCGAGTAAAAAATCACTTTGGGTATATAGGCTACCAGCCAAATTCACAATAACGAGAAAACTTACAGCGATGGTATAAGACCTATGGTGACAACTTCACCGACTCGAATACCTCTAGACTGTAATAACTCGAAAAATCTTCGAGCCCACACTAAGCGGTCTTCTTCAGAACCTCTGAAGTCTCTTAGCGGATCAACTTGCGAACTCACAACGCCAAAACTCTTACTACCAATCTTTCTCCTAAGGAACTCTGATGGTTTAGGAAATTGGTTTAGGGTTGTGTTTCTGTGTTGATGGTCAATCAAAGCTCAATCTCACTAAAATAAAGAAGATATGGAAACAACAAAGTCTTCAAGGTGATTTGTCTAGCAGGTTGAAAATAAAAACGGTGTAACTCTGAATAATGTGTTTTCAACCACTGGTAAGGTGGCTCTATGTTTTTTATATAAGTAGGGGAAAGGTAAGGTTTTCCTTATGTAAAACTAGCTCAAAAACACTTCCAAAATAATCTAGTCCCATAATTTCGTTCGAACGCACACAGTTCCGTAAACTCGTTCGAATGCAGCTTCGAACGCACCTCGAACGCAAACACACCATAAGGTTTCGTTCGCAGGGGAAGATGAACGAACTACGCACGAGAACCTACTGCCAAGTTTCATTTGAACCCAAACACGAACGTGGCACGAAAGCCACTCGTTCGAACACAAAAATGAACGCATCACTAGCATCACTAAAGCATATATGATATCTTCATGTGAAGTCTACAAATACTAGTCAAATTGCTCCGAGATCTTCAAGATTCATTACAACTCAATTGAACTTGTTTTGTTACGGACATTGCCAATAAAAATAGAACTAATATGTTTAATGCTCATTTTCATGGACAATGCTGTATTTTCATGTTTAATACTCAAAATTTTAAATTAATGCTAATGATTTTCATGTTTGTAAATTTTGCATGATTATTTTCCAATTTTCTTGTTTAATACCTAATCAATGTCAAATATTTTGTCTCTACTGTAAAAGATAAAATCATATTCAATGTCTATATTTTCATGTTCAATATCCCAAATTTTTATATCTAATATCAAAAATTTCAAATTATAGGATATTTAAATAACTATTTTTTGATTTTTTAATATATTAAAATTTAAGATTATGATTACCCCGAGCACATTTGCAATGTCCTATAAAATAATGTTTTCAAATCTGAGTGAGGATGAAGTGGGCTAGATTTGTCTGGGTGACGATCTAAAGATTTTTGTATTATATATTTAATTTTTTAGATTTTTATTAAATGTTAAATATATTTTATATTTTTATTTTGATCCGGAAATCCGCTAAAAATATGGCGGGATTTCTCTCTTAATATATCCTTATAAAATGCTCAATTTATCTTGTGACGGAGCAACATTCATTTGAGTGGGGTAATCATTTTGTTTAATTTGAAATTTTATTAAAATATGTTCTATTAATTAATGAAAAATCAGTTTTTTTAAAAAAAAATTATTTTGATTTTATCCTAATATGCTAATAAAATGAAAATTATCTACCATTTTTTTATAAAAATTTAATTTTACTTCCCACCCAATCAAAATTCTAGATCTGGCCACTAAATTTACCCTTATTATCTTTTAAAGTAATCATAAAATAAATTAAAGAGACAACTACAAGGATGAATATTAATCTAATTTGGAATAATATTATTCATCCATAGATGCCATCAAAGTTAAAAATCATGATTCGTTAAAAAATTAACGATCTTGAGCGAGGTGTTAGATCTCTTCGGTAATTGAGGATTAAACACAACAGAACAATAAAAAGAAAATAAATTTTACTCTTTTTTTTTCCATTCAATGTGACTCAAAGTCCACTTTATATCAAAAGGTGAATAATGATTTGGAGTTTAATGTGATTGAGACTCGATAATATGACTGATGACATACAAGTGATTGAGATCACAATTGTGAATGTGCTCAATGTAATGTTAGTAATATAACTGAGATAACTAACACGAATTATGTCACAAAAGTGATTAAGGGTCGACAATGTAATTAAAATAACCAATATACCTGAAGGTAAGTAATGTAATTGACGTTATACTCGAGCTCTTCGAGATAGTTATATCCATCTCTATAGCTAAATACTTGACTATCTTTTTGTTTGTAATCAAATCTCGTGGTTTCTATCACCCTGTGGATGCCAAAGCTTTAGATATATTAAGCAGAAGGTGATGGGGCACTGAGATCAGTCAGGAGGAAATGGAGCTGTCGGCGCAAATGCTGGACCTGTGATAGTCATGGATAATACACAGAGGAGTATGAATAAGCTGCAGCAATAATTTGACTGAATTTGTAAGTCACAATCTGGATATACTAATCAATTATTAAATTGTCAGCATAGGCAATCAATCAGAAAACTAAAATGCAGAACAAGTCTTAATGAAACTATGAATCATGTACAGTGATGACCAAAACATCAAATTGGCTTAGATCAATTTCCCATTTTACAGTGATTCTATCAAATTCACCCACTAGCTACCACCATACTAGTTCCAGTTAAGAAATATTACATCAATCTCACTTTTTGTTGAACACTGAAGACAAAGAGTACGTATATGCAATTTGGTAAAAAGTAGCATACTCGACGGAGCATATAATCCTTATTCCTTGCATATTTCAACATAAACATATGGAAATTTAAATTTTTAAGAATAACCTATTGAAGAAAATTCTAATAATCTAACAAGTATTAAACTATTTCATAGAATTTTTCTGCCTCAAAAAATCAGTTGATTTAATTGACTTTGATGTCCAATGATTTTATCTATTGAAGTCTCATTTCACAGAGTCTCCCTAGAGATTGACCAACAGGGTGGTCCATTTTACAAGTTAGTATTATAATTGAGAAAGATAGGTCGGACAACAAATCCTGATGAAATTAAGAACTTCAATGACAAATATATCGAACAACTTACAAAAAACTATGGAGAAAAATATATTACCTCCTGTTGAAGCAGAGAGGGGAGATTGTCAACTGATGCAAGATGACTGAATTGTATGCGTAACTCCCCTTCTTTAATGCCAGACCATGTATGTTGCGGCAGGGCAAATAAAAGTACTGTGAGAACATCAGTTGTATTCGGATGCATCCCTTTGCAATTATTTTGTTCAAAATCACACAAATTACTTGGCTCACTTATAGAAGGAACCAGCATTTCAATCCCTTGATCAATGCCATTCCTAGTTATCGTTCCTGAAACCACTGTCATAGACTTCTCATCGCCAGCTTTTAGAAGTCTCACATTTGTTTCCTTACAGCATGTTCCGTCTGATGAATTGAGTTTTCCCATTAAGAGTTCAGCTCCTTGGCAACAAATATTTGCAGCTAGTTCAGGTAATGTTTCTTTGAAACCCCAAGAGGTGACACTTTGACATAGTGAAATTTCAGAAGCCAACCACTTGGCCACATGCTTGAAAAGTTCAGTTTCTCGTATTTGTTTCAATACCTCTTCCTGAAATACCAAACTTTAGAACCTCAAGATCAGAATTTTATATCTGCTATTTATCTTTTAAATAGATAAATGAAGAAGAAATAGAAGCCAATCACTGAAATGACATGAAAAAATCACCTTAACCAAGCAGAAAGAAATTAATACAGAAAAAGAAAAAACTAAACCTTCATAACGAGCCTCCCTTTCTCCTCTTCACTTAAGATGAAACTCCCATCCTCTTGTCTCCGAACCTCTGCCACCCACTTAATGAACTCTTTCAAGTCAGAAGGTGCTGATTTAAATACAATAGATAGTAAATTCTCAACATCTTTCACATCATCAGATTTTAACAGAAGAGGAACATCTTCAGTTAAGTACTTTGCAACCTTGCTCCAACTCTCATGTCTACAGCTCTGCAGATGGTCAAAAGTGATGAAGTAGCAAATTATAATTTCTTCACATGAAAAGCAAGAAGAAAATGAAGTACTGTAAAGGGACAAATAATAGTGTATTTCAAAGGCAAGATGAAAGGCGGCAAACAACCTTTTTCATCTGATCAACTGTTCTATTTTACCTTCCATGGCATTACATTTAGTTCAACATCTTACTTCCCCTTTCAGCTCCAGAATTGCATTTAAGAAAAGTGAATATGCATATACATATTCAAAAAAATGAAGGCTCAAATGATTATATGTGAAATAATTTAAAAATGATTTCAGGCTATTTGCATCTGCCTTTTGCCAAATATGAATAGCTTTATTTGAACCATGTTTACATGGTTCATGGTTCCTGAGGAGAGAAAAGGAAAACTAATAAAGAAATTTCCATGGTCAAGTGAGAGAGAACTCTTCTAGAACCGTACCACAGTATAGAGAACGGATGGTGCTTTGTGAAGCCTTGAGACAATCATGAATCTGAAAAATGAATAAAAAGAACACCTTACGATTGGATAAAATATTAGAATGACATATTTTGCATAATTGATAATAACACAGTATCTATGAGAACTCATAAGCTTGAAACCTTATTACTATACAATAAATTTG
>SKCR01055271.1:0-45564 GCA_019454045.1 Zanthoxylum bungeanum
CTAGAAGCCAACCTTGTCTTGTAAATTGGTAAAACGTAGTACTTGGTACGTACGTGTTCGGATAGTCCGACGACCCGATTTACTACCAACATATCCGGGGATCTCTTGGGTCGCGTCCCAATGATACACCGATGAAGTATGACTCGCACTTTAATTAATCTGAGATTAATTCGATGAGAGAGAAAATTAATCTAGGATTAACTTCTGAGATATTTTATCTAGGATAGAATATCAATAAAAGAGAGATAACGATTAATTTGGAATTAATCGGCAAATTAATATTTTTGATATATTAAACGAAATTGGATTTCGACGCGGAATTGAAATTGGATTTTAATTCAGGCGAACGAATTAATTTGGAATTAATTCGTTAGCGATGTGAATAGTGAATTCGCTAGGCGTAATCATTTAATTACGACGCAACGGATAAATCGTTAATTTGGAATTAACGAACCCGAGCCCGAGTGTGATTGCGAGGGCATTCGTATTTCGAATTCGAGTGCGGTACGCAAGTCACATCAAGCGTCAAATCATTCGTCACATCAAGCGTCAAATCACATGTCACTTTGAGTGATGTGACAATTTGATTGATTGATATTGACTTGATGTGAGTTAGTGGAGTGGTTGGAATGTTTGGTATGTACTTGATTTTTGAAATCAATTATATTTGATTTACCATTTAACTTTTGACAAATTTTATTTGGTAAATCATTAATATATTTTGGAAAATATAAACCAAACATATACATTTTTTAAAGACTAACCTAACACTTTTCTCTCTTCTCTCCACCTCTCTCAATTCACGCCCAAGGGGCAGTGAAAACAGCTCACTGTTTCGCTGGGAAAAACCGAGCAGTGGGAAGCAAATTCAAGGGTTTTGTGGCAAAATCCAAGCGAGCTAGCACTCCCGAGAGACATATGAGGTGTTAGGGACACTTACCCTTGAGCCGGGAATCGTTCGACCAAGATTCGAAGCTCAAATTGATGAAGCAAAACTGAATTTTCTGGACAGAAAATCTGCACTGCAGTTCACGCCTATCCAGTGAGCATTTTGGAGTTTTGTTCGTCGTATCGTCTCAACCGATCGATGTGAGTATTCCGCAACTCCTTTGAGATGTATTTCACACTTTATCATGCTTGTTTAATGATCTTGGGACCTAGATAATCACCAACAGAAGTCCCATATCCTTGTCTTATTTATTTTATATGCATTGTGATGTGATGCGCATGGGCTTAGTATATTGGTCTAAAGCTTCTCTATTTGAGAGAAGAAAAGTCTAAAATACTACCTTTTCGACAATACTTTGTCGCGCTTTTTAATATTCCGCCATTTATTTTCTGCAAGTTATCTGTTTATATTTTGATAAATAGTGTGCATGGGGTTAGTATGTTGGTCTAAAGGTCCTCTATTTGAGAGAAAAAAAGTCTAAAAGACTACCTTTACGACAGTACTTTACCGCGCCAGACGAAGTATGTTTGGTTGAATGTGAGATATGTTCAATCGATCATGCGAAGTCCTATATCCTTGTCTAGTTTATTTTTATGCATTGTAATGTCATGCACATGGGCTCATCAAGTTGGATTAAAGGTCCTCCATTTCGAGGGATCAAAAGCGTAAGGGCTACATTTGCCATGGTATTTTGCTGCGCCTTTTATTATTCCGTTATTTGCTTGCTGTATGCCATTTCCTTATTTAATCATGCATCATAACGTAACGCGCATGGGCTTATTACGTTGGTCTAAAGGTTTTCTATTTGAGGGAAGAAAAGCCTAAAAGGCTACCTTTACCACGATACTTTGCCGCGCCATTTATTATTCCGATATTTGCGTTTTTGTATTGCATCATTGCACATTTATTTCAATGTATAATTGCCTCTTGAATCATCTCTTTGTATTTCACATCTAATTGCTTCTCTTCATTATGCATGCTTGAGTAATTGTTAATTACTTGTTTTTCCGTATGCGTAAGTACAATACGTTTATGAAGTTTTATGTTTACCATTATTCCGTTTTACTTTAATGTATGCTTGAGTAATTGTTATTTACTTGTGTTTCCGTATGCGTAAGTACATTGTGTTCATGAAATTATGTGTTTGTCGTTATTCCATTTTACTTTTACGTATGCTTGTATAATTATTATTTACTTGCATTTCCGCATCCATGAATATAATATGCTTATAAAATTGTATGTTTGTCGTTATAATGACTTACTTTCTAAGCATGCAAACTCAGATATAAGTTATATGTAAGCTTAGATATGAGTTTTATTTTTATGCATGTGAACTTAGGAATAGAATACTTTTGAACATATATGTTGCGTAGATTCGGTTAATTCATTGCACAAAGCATATCATTACAAGTGGCATAAGTAAGGGACCATTCCGAACCCAACGGTTTGAGGTCTTCCCTTACAAGGGGTGAGTGTGGCCTTAAATCACATTTTCCCGGTTCACACCGGGTGGTGACTCCATGTTATTTCTCCGGTTTAGTTCCCCCATGCGCTATTCCGTACTCCCAACTAGGCCGCGAGCCTAGAACAACGTCGTCCACATCTGTGTCCTATAGTCTGGCGACTCCAGTGGGGATAGAGAATTGGCCCCGAAATAATGCCTTGTGATGTTTATGATTTGTGCTTTATTTAATCGTGTCTATAGTGGGTTAAAATGGGTTTAATCAAATGCATCTTTTAAGCTAGGTAATGGTTTGGTGTCTTCCTTCATTCACTACCTTTCTATAAGGAAAAGCTGTGAAGGCACCTAGATAATTATTACCCGTAGGTCGTTGTGATAGACAAATTTGGATGACTCGTTGTTTATTCCTGTCACCAAGTGATAAGAGCCTAAGAGGCTTGGGCATTTAAGAGAGTGCGCTCCACCCTCCCTCTGGGGAATCTACATCAGGAAATTCATTTGACAATTAGTCACACACCATAACTCGTTGGCAGGCACCTTAAGGTATAAAAAAGGTAGGCTCACTTGGTCGCTTGAACCCTTGAGTGGGGAGTCCTAGTTGTGGGCAATCATTCGTCGGTGAGAGCCTTTGTCCGCACTCCTATAAACCCACCTGTGAACCTTAGTCGTAGAACTAGTAGAAGTTATTTCTTTATTTTTGTGTTTGGGACTATCGTCATTTGGATTCGATTGAACTTCTTGTCAGAAATGCGAACTTGTTGGGCCATTTAAACTGGGACGAGTTCGTATCTTATGACAATTCGGCCAAAAGCTTCTAAAATGGCGATGGGCCACCGTGTAGAAATTATTTCTATATGTTTATGTTTGGGAACATCGTCATTTGTATTCGATTAGACTTCTTGTCAGAAATGCGAACTTGTTGGGCCATTTAAACTAGGATGAGTTCGTATATTATGATAATTGGGCTAAAAGTTTCTGAAATGTCGATGGGCCATTTTATGTATGGGCCTCTCATCATTTGGAGTTGTTTAGCCGCGTTATTGCAAAGTGTAAACCTGTTGGGCCTTTTTCAACTGGGACAAGTTTGTGCCGCGCAATAGCGTGATTGAACGCTTTAAAATGATAATGGCCCAACTAGTGTGAAGTTTTTATGAGCTTATATATCACATGCATTGCACACATACATGCTGACTGAGAATTTTAAAAGACATCGTAGATTCCCGTTGGGTTAGGGAAGAGGGAAGACTCACTAAAAGGCCGATAACAAACATGAGTGAATCAGAGAACGAGGTATCCCGTATGGATTAGTTAGAGACCAGTCTCGCCAAGATTACTGAACAGTTGCAAGCCCTGACTACTGCTATGGAAAATATGGTTGTGCACTGTGCTGGGGGAAATTCTGATAATGTGAGGCGTGAGAAGCCTCCGAACGGGTTGGGGGATGACATCCCGACTTTGGATGATGATATGGCTGAATATGCGGCAGGAAGAATGATTGGGTCTCAAGCAGAATTATAGAAGCTTTGGGATCAGGTAGAATCGGTTACCCACAAGGTGAGGGGTAAACATGAGGATTTGCTAGATTATGAGGCAATGACCTCTGAAGAACAGTTGCCAGCTCAATTCAAGATGCCAGATATGGCCAAGTTCAACGGGAATGGGGACCCAAGGGTCCATCTCCGGCAATATGTCTTGGTAATGAGTTCAGTGGGCCTATCATAGCGCCAAGTCCAAAAGATGTTCGGATGTCACTTGAGGGGGCGCCAGTAGTATGGTATCATAGCCTTGAGAGGAAGGTCAATGAAGATTGGAGGGAACTGGCTGATGCCTTCCTAAAACAGTATGTTACAGTCTTAGAGATCGACTTGTCGCTCCGTGACTTGGAGAATACTAAGCAAAAGCCCGAGGAGAGCTTGAAAGACTATGTAGACCACTGGAGGAGTCAGCTTTTGAAGATGTAGACTTGGCCCTCGGAAAATGACCAAATAAAGATGATTATCAAGGGTACTAAGGTCTCAATTTATGGTAAGCTGAGGAGGATGACCTACATGATTGCGGATTTCCGACAGTTGAGAGAGACTGTTATGGATATTGAAGAAGAGGAGGCTGAAAACAGAAAGTTTGATGGCCAGAATAGAAAGACTTTTGGGGGGTCTTCTAAGACCAAGCCCGCTACTGCCGAGGTCGCTACCATCAGGAACAAGTGATTCTCCAATCTTGGTAGACCTTTGTCAAAGGTTTTTTAAAAGTTAAAGATGCAAGGACTTCTAAAACCTTTGGAACCTAGGCCATTTCCGAACCCTGTTCCGTTGTACCTCAACCTAAACCAATACTGTTACTTCCATCAAGAAAAAGGCCATGACACCGACAACTGTACCCGCCTTAGGCATGAGATCCAAAACCTCATTGACTCCCATAAAATACCCGACCCAGGAAAAAAACAACCCAATACAAACAGAAACCCTCTACCAAACTACCACTCCGTTCCACCACCCACCTACATGATCAACTCCGGCCTGCTCGAAACCTTTGTCCTCCAAACTCTCAACCACCAATGCTTAAGAGTGTGGCCACAAAGGAAGAATCATGTTAGATTCTTGGGTTAACACGATTCATGACACTATCAACATCATACCTTTGATCATATTGGTAGACACTTTCCATACCCTAGGTCAATAGGTGGGGATACAGTGAGGCAAGGGACCGTATCATATGTAAATTGCATACAGAATGGGTATATATCTTTCCTTCTCATTTGGGGGCCTTGGCATGTTGCTAGATGTCAACCTTAGTCATTGAAATCGAACGACCATCTGATCGGAGGATAATTTTTGTTCGATTAAATTATCACGATTCATTTCATGTCCAATTGGAGGGGAACCCAAAAGGTCACACATAACAAAGTCGAAATCAATGGTTAACAGTACACAGTACATATTTAATAGCATATATGATTGCTGTATGAATTGTTCATAAATGGTTCAATGTGTTTAATTATTGAACATATCATTTATGAGGTTCCATAGTGGCTTAGGGATTGGTGAATGACGATAGGGGCACTTTTGGAATTGGAATTAATAGATTAAAAAATTACTATTCATGTGAATAGTAACACGTGAATAGTACCACGTGAATACTATCGTGTGAATAGTAACTCATGAATAGTAAAAAATTTTGTTATTTGTTTTGAATTCCAATTCGGCCCAAACTCTTATTAGGATTTTATAATCTCATTAAACCACTAAATTAAGATCCAATAGCTAAGATTAAATTAGCTTTTATCCCACATCGGATTCTTAATTAATTTTGTTGCATTTGGAGCACTATATAAAACCAATGAATTCTTCAAAAAATATTTGCACCAAACCTTTCATACCTTAGGTTTATATAAGTGAGCAACTCTAAATTTTAAGAGTAAGCCACTGATTTTGAGGATCCTTAAGTCTAATTGGCTAGAGGAACCTCGAGTTAAAAGTTTTGAGGTATTTGTCTAGGATAACACCAAGGGCAAAATACCCGTGCACTCAAGGCGTAGTCTTCTCATTGCGTTTTGGCTTTGGTGTGTGCATCTTTGGAGACCACACACTTGGGTGGCTCCTTGGAACATAGAAGAGTTTAATGAGTTCGAGAAAAGCTTGTAGATTGGAGGGAGGACTGGAGGAGTCTACGGTTCAAGTAAGTCCTTTTTCTTTCTTTATTTTAATTAGAGTTCTTATGATAGTTAGCATGTTTAGGTTTATGTTCTTTGCATGTTTTATTAGTTTTATGCTTAAAATATATATAGTAACATGCCTAGGCTTGTAGAATAATCAAAACAAATGGGACTTGGGCAAAGGGAAATCAGCATCA
Organism: Zanthoxylum bungeanum; assembly: GCA_019454045.1. NCBI lineage: Eukaryota > Viridiplantae > Streptophyta > Magnoliopsida > Sapindales > Rutaceae > Zanthoxylum > Zanthoxylum bungeanum. The sequence goes on from SKCR01055271.1 coordinate 6,261, forward strand.
TAATTTTGTATTTTTGCCCCTGTGCACTCACGGCCGCTTCCCAATAATTTAATCCAAGATAAATTCTCAACGAAATTAATCCCAGATTAATTCTCTTTTTAATCAATCCCATATTAATTTATTGCCATAATTAATCCCAGATTAATTTTCTCTCTCATAATTAATCCCAGATTAATTTTCTGTTCGAGTCAAATCTCAACGGTGAATCTTCGGGAAGCGACCCAAGAGATCCCTGGATATGTTGGTAGTAAATATGGTCATCGAACTAACTGAATATGTGCGTACCCGGTACCACATTCTTACCGATTTACACGACATGGTTAGCTTCTAGCAAAGCACCGTGCCTACCCAATTCTCTAGAAATATTCAACGAGGAATATGTAATCTTTGTCAGGTGTAGTATACATAGTATTACGTATTACGATCCAGTATCGGATGTCACATGCTAGGCCTGGGGCTGGAATTGTGTCTGCCCCGTACAAAGCATATATCGGATCTCTGGTAACTAGTCTATATAATTGGATAATCATGACCTAGTCATATTATCCCGATGACTGCAGTACTTAAGAGTATTAGTTTCGTATCCTACGTGATCATCATCTCCATTTGACTGAAGTGATACTTCCACTTGACATCACACCCAATACACTATGATTCTCAGTATACCTAGAAGAGGCGTACACAGAACCTGTTAAAGTCCCGGGCGACCAAAACCAAAGTATATCGATTGTCGCTAGTATTGGCGATGCAAGTCTCAGGTTAAGACCAAATACACCTACCATGATTCGGATTCCCATAGACACGGTCATACTACCAATGGGATTCTGAGGGGTCTATCTGGAGCGAAGCTGTTTCCATACCATCGGTAAACAGAACCTCCTATTACACTTGCATGAGTATCCAAGACCCAAATATATGAGAACTATGTTGTTACGCTTCCATAACACGCACAAGTGTAATACTAGTATATTTCGCACTGTTGATGCAAAGTCTCGATAATACTACAACTAGGGATATTTAATGATTAAACCTTAGTGGATTAATATTGTTCATATCTTATTAATATGGTACTAATCATATAGACTTTTATCATTTATATATATATATATATCCCGGTAATCCAATTACAAATGATAAAAGAGCAATTTCCATTGTCACATAGTTAATTTGTGCAACAATACCATGTTATGTATAAATAGTGATGCTATGGGTCATAATTGTCCAACAATCTCCCACTTGGCCTATAGCCAATCACTCAAGTGTCCTACACCTGAAATATATACGGGTCGCTCAAACTTCTACTGAGAAACAACTTTCGTTAGCGGATTCACAATGTTATCATCTGATGCGATTTATTCGATCATCACATCGCCACGATGTATGATCTAACGAATCAGATGAAGTAGTCGAAGTACATACTTGGATCGTTGATGAGACCTTAGTTCCTCAGCCTGTGTTGTAGCCTAGCTCAACTGTTAACAGAACTACTCTTAATCTAATTAGGAAAATTATATATCCAAAATGCTTCTTTTGCTGCCTTAGCTGAAGCAATATTCCGCTCTTGTTATTTATTCGGTAATAGCTTCTTGCTTGGAAGATTTCCAGCTCACTGTTCCGTTATTCAAACTAAATACGTACCCTAATTGTGACTTAATGTCGTCTTTGTCGGTTTGGAAACTTGCAATGGTGAACCTAGTCACTTCAAGTTCTTATTCTCCATAAATTAAGAAAGCATCCTTAGTTCGTCTAAGATACTCAAGGATGTTCTTTACATCAATCCAGTGACCATCACATGGATTGGCCTTATAGCGTCTACATATGCTCAAAGCATATGAGACATCAGGTCACATACATTTCAAAAACGTACTAGCTCTGGGAGGGTTGTCAGCAGCTTTCTAGATCTATCCCAGTAGATCTTCAATCCTAGAATAAAGTCTGCTTCTCCCAAGTATTTCATGGAGAATTTTAATGAAAGCTAAGGTTTCACCGATTATATTATGGGAATGTTATTACTAAGAAGCAATACATCATCAACTAATATGACAATCATTGTCAATGCGCTCCCACTAACCTTCTTATATACACAAGAATCATCTTAGTTTTGAATTAAATCATATATCATTATGATTACATCAAAATGCTGGTTCCAATAATGCAATTCTTGCTTCAATCCATAAATGGATCGATTTAACTTGCAAACCTTGTTTGTTTGTTTTGGTATGACAAAATCGTCAGGATGTTGTAAACATCCTCCAATAGGTTTTCGTTTAAGGAAAGCGGTTTTGACGTTCAATTGCCATATTTCATAAATGAAATATGCAGCACTAGCAAGCATTATCCGAATGGATTCAATCATGGCAATGGGTAAAAGGTTTCATCGTAGTCGACACCATCTTGATGACGATACCCTTTCATGTACAAGCCTAACTGTGTACATTTGTATGTTTTCATCCATGTTTGTCTTCCTTGAAGACTTATTTAGTACCAATAGGCACAATGCCTTCCGGTACATCAACCAGTGTCCAAACTTGGTTGGTATGCATGGAATCCATTTCGGACTTCATGGCACTTTGCCATAAAAGGAGTCGATACCTTGTATCACTTCCTCATACGTAGCCGGTTCGTCATCCTTAATAAGATTGATATCTACATGAGGTGAGATCAGAAACCTATACCTCCCAGGTTGTTTTCTGACTCTCTCCGACTCACGCGGTTCTTTTATATTCGAAGATTTTTGGTACAGTTTCATCCCTGATGAACTGTTGGTGTTCTGTGAGGACTCGGTGCCTAGAACAATATTACTCCAATTTTCATCGAGTTTTACTTTCCTCCCACTTACCACTGCATATAGGTGCTCCTCTTAGGAAAACCGCATGTAGAGCAATAATTATATTGTTCTCTACTGATTTGTATAAGTACTATACTTTAGTTTCCCTAGGACAACTACAAATAAGCACTTATCCGATTTGGGTTCTAGTTTGGTATCATCCAAACATTCAATTATATGCCCAACATTCCCAAATATTCAGGAATGAGAAACCTGGTTTCTTTCCTGTTCATATCTAATATGAAGTCTATCTAATAGATTTTCATGGAACCTTATTCAAAATAAGTATTGCACTGTTTAATGCGTAAGCGACTCATCATCAACCTTACTATGACCATCAAAGTTCGGTTTCTCTGTTCGGACACACATTCAAATTGAGGTGTTCCGTGAGGAGTCCACTGTAAAGAATACCATACTCTTTTAAATAATCGAGAAACTTATTGCTTAAGTATTTCCACCACGGTCCAAATGTGATGTTTTAATTCTTTACCGGTCTATTTTTATACTTCACGTCGAAACCCTTTGATTATATTAAAAGTTTCTGATTTGTGTTTCATAAGATACACATAACCGTAACGCGATGCCACATCCATAAAGTTTATGAAGTATTCATATCCACCTCTAGCCTAGCTAGACATGGTCCCACTTACGTCACTATTAACGAGGACTAACAGATCGGTGGCACTTGCACTTTTACCAAGTAAAAGGTATTTTAGGAACTTTGCCTAATAAACTAGATTCGTAGACATTATTTGAATTAGAATCAAATCTGTCCTAGTACCCACTCTTCAAAAGTGTGGATATACGAGTCTTGTTAATGTGTCCCAGACAACAATGCCATAAATAAGTCTCAACTGATTTATAAGGTTTGAGCTTTTGTTTGTCATATTATATGTATGAGATTAATTTATATTCTAAATATAAATATTGTTATTCACATCTAATGTGCTTATCTCAATATCTTTTTTATAAACAAAACACTTAGTGTTTTTGAATATAAAAGTATAACCGCAACGGGTTAAACTAGATATAGAGATAATGTTTATAGTCAAACTAGGTACATTATAACAGTTTCCTAATTTAAGTACATGCCCAAAGGGCAGTTCCAAAACTTAGGTTCCCACAACCAAAACAGCGACTCTCATCCCGATTCCGACTCGCAGTTCAATCTCATCTGAAGCTACTCTCCTGTTAATTAGCAGATCTCGCACATCAGTACATATATTTATGTACCATATCAAGTATCTAAAATCCAATTTTAAAACCAGCAGTGGACATGTTTATAACAAACAGACCTGAAGTCGGATCCTTGTCCGTCTTCACTTCCTTCATGTATGCCTTGTCCATACGGCAGTCACGCTTCCAGTGACCCTGTTTGCCACAATTTAGGCAGACATCTTGGGATATGTCCTTTGTCTTCCTAGAAGACAATGACGATTTTGCCTTTGCCTTTGCCTATTTTCATATCCCTAGAAGCCTTCGGCCAAGTCTTGACCTTTTGGGATGTCGAAGTAAGATGCGCCTTGCGCTTCTTGCCATTTTACAAGCTCTGGCTCTGTATCATTGAGCATAGCCATTAACTCTCCAAGAGTTTTTTCTCTTGCAATTAGTACTTCTAAGATTTAAGAATAGATCTATGAAGATCCTTCAATTTCAACTTCATGGTTTAAGGATCCAATCCTTAGTTCTGACGAAAAAATTAAGGAGTCATTACGGTAAGCATAACAGATTGAGCACTAAAGTTATCATCACTATGAGTCTTCCAAAGCTCATGCTCTACTATTTGTTCAACTCCGGACTTAGGCCCGAGAGGTCGCTCTATCAAATAGATTAACTTCTCAATTCCCAGGACTATCCTGAGATTTATTTTCCAATATGAAAATTAAAGTCGTAAAATATATTTATCTCCTAGGATTATGTCATTTGACGCTAATCCTTCAATTCATCTTGATTGCTATAGTCCAACTATTCAATCAACGATTTCGGATACAATCTAATGTAATTATTACTATAGTGTAACTATATAATTAACTACAATTTGATTGGTTAAATTCAAATATATTGATTACTATAATCCAATTATATAATCAACTATAAATGAAGTAGTTTGAATACAGTCCAATTGTTTTATTAAAACAACAATTGAATATCAGTCCAACTAATATATATATTAAAAATAAATGATGAAAATTGAAATGAGCGTGTATTGGCAAGTATCTAAACGAAATTGCAAATTTAATACTAGCCTCCCACTATTTTTTCGGCGAGCCTCTAACCCTCTGCGAAGTACTCGGGAAACCTAGTTTCCTAGTAGGCTAGGATCCCGTTAAATAATATATAACCTTGACTTTGGCCAACAAGTTGTATGAAACTTAACTAGGTAGATCTCTAAGATCAATTGGATCCCATCCAATTCCTAGATCCAGTAGCTGGACCTCCAAGTCCGAAGTATATATCTAATATATGCCAATATATCCGATATATTCCCTAACCTTTTCCTTAGAATCAACTAAGCCTTGGCTTTGGCTCAACAAGCTTAATGAAACCAGTTAAGCGTGGCCCATTGACAGTGGGAAAGCTTCATAATCGAGGCTGGTGAACAAGAAGTGACCTTGACTTTGGCCAACAAATCACAACTTGCCCAAAGCGTACGATATGGAATAAAGCCTTCATGATTCAAACACATCCGCGATGGAAAAAGGTCTTGACTTTGGCCAACAAACCAATGCCAATATTGGATCTTGAGAGAGAATCACTCAATGGAAGGAAATCGCTTAATATTTGTTAAGGGTTTTTGTCGCGATTTGGCAACTAATTTATTATCTTTAATTAGGTCTCATAAGTATGCATTCTAAAAGCATAATAAGGCGTGATAAAATTAATAATGATATGCGGATGGATATATAATACAATTTGTTCCTAGAACAAATCTCTCTCTTTCCTCTCTCCCGCTAGCACTATTCTTACTTCTACCCATTTACATAATACTTCTTAAGAAAATTCATTTACATTGAGGGGAATGAGTGAGAAGAGAAATACAATGAAAAAGAGGTAATAGGCTGGACACGCAGGTCCAATTTAATAAATTCTAAATTTATTACAATAATTTTCCAAAATTACCCCCACCCTTCTAATATCTATCCGATATACATTATTCATACATACATCCAAGTATTCACACAAAGCATGTTATCAATCAATCTAATCCAATTAATTAATCTTTGATTAGTGACCATCCAATGTTCAACCAACGATTTGATTTGCGCGAGTCCAACTCGTTTAAGAATAAATACTCAAAGTACATATTCTTGAATTAGATCGAACTACAATTTTAAATCCAATTAAATTATATTCAATACGAATTCATATTTAATTTCAAATTAAATGATTACACTTTCAATTATGCCTTTTAGACTTGGATTCCAAATCCAAATTTTATGGGTCTCAAAGGCCCAATTAGTATCTGATACTATTCGATTAAAGTCCAATGGGCTTTTAATTAATTCTATAGGCATGTGCTTTGGCAATTATGGGTCAAACCCAAGATGCCTTGGCCCAATTAGGAATCACCCTACACCAAAAATTAATTTAGGCCCAATTGAAATTTTATAGGCCCAATTGAAATATTTGGACTTTTTAGAAATGGTTTGTAGGCTCAATTGGATCCAACCAATTATCCTAAACCAAAATTGGCCCAACCAGCCCATTAAGCCCAATTACAACAATTAAATTAATATCATTCCAAATTACATATTAATCTAATTCAAGTATAATTAACACAATTAATTAACTAACCTAATGTTTCCAAAATACTTAATTAATCCAATTAATTATCCTCTTTAATTCCAATTCATGTCCAACATAAATTAAAGCAAAACAATTCTTTACATGCTTCAAAGCTCACAGCAAAGGCATACAAAAATCATTCAATTTGATTTCAATCTAATTAAATCAATATTCAATATTTCTATCATGCCATCAACACATCCAATTGTCTAATTTTGAAAAATAAATTATCATGAGCTCATCTAGGGTTGTATTCGGCCATGGCGTAGATTTTGGGGAAAATTAATGCAATCAATTTTTCACAAAATCAAAGATGTACAAATCTAATTCAACATCATACAAACATATCCCAACAACCAATTTATGCAAATTATGCTCCAAACATAAAATCCCAATTTAAAGTCTATGAACCCTAGAATTCCATATCAAACTTAGGATGCTCTAATAGCATTGTAAATGTTCCTAAAACATGACAAGATCATCTAAGAGTGATATTTGTGTGAATAAAATCAAAAGAGTTGCGGAAAATACTCACATTGATCGAATGAGTTCAAAACTTTTTTATGCATTTTGGTGGAAACTCCAAGCCTTCTTGAGTGTTTCCAACACTTGGGTGAGTTTCCCTATCACCTTGATTCACTCCTTTAAGTGCTAGCTTGAACATAAAAAAAAATGAAAGAAAATTTTCCCCTCCAAGGTTCAAAGTTTCGGCCATTTGGAGAGAAGAGGGAATAGTAAAATTTTGATTTCCAAAATTAATATATATCAACTACCAAATTTCCAAAAGTTGGTATTAGTCATTCAAAATGAAAAATTTAAAGTAAAGCTTGAGTGTAGAGATTGTTTGAGTGTTGAAAAAGCAATCCAAGGCTTTACACTTTATTTCAACCACTTCCATCACAAGTCAAAAGTGTGATGTAAGTCAAGTGGGTCCCACCACTTGCAAATTTCGAATTTAAGTCGAACAATCTCAACGCACAACTTAGCTCGGGCTCGGGTTCGTTAATTCTGAATTAAGCGAATTACCATTGTGACTTAATTAAATCCAATTTAAATAAATAATAATGCCCAGCAAACTTATTACGACAGTCGCTTGCGAATTAATTCTAAATTAATTCGTTCGCTGGAATTAAAATCTAATTTTAATTCCACTTTGAAATCCGATTTCAATTAATATATCTAATATATTATTTTAGACTAAATAAATAAATTAAATAGTAAAATCTAATTTAACTATTTAATTTACTTTGCTGATTAATTCCAAATTAATCGCATCCTCTCTTCTCGATGAATTTAATCCCAGATAAATTCTCAATGCAATTAATCCCAGATTAATTCTTTCTCTTTTAATCAATCCCAAATTAATTTATTGTCGTAATTAATCCCAGATTAATATTTTGTTCGAGTCAAATCTCAACGGTGAATCTTCAAGAGGCGACCCAAAAGATCCCTGGATATGTTGGCAGTAAATAAGGTCATCGGACTATCCAAATACGTGCGTACCCGGTACCACGTTCTTACCGATTTACAAGACATGGTTGGCTTCTAGCAAAGCACCGTGCCTACCCAATTCTCCATAAATACTCAACGAGTAATATGTAATCTTTGTCAGGTGTAGTAAACGTAGTATTGCGTATTACGATCCAATATCAGATGTCACATGCTAGGCCTGAGGCTGGAATTATGTCTGTCCCCGTACAAAGTATATATCGAATCTCTGGTAACTAGTCTCTATAATCGGATAATCATGACCTAGTCATATTATCCCAATGACTGTAGTACTTAAAAGTACTAGTTCCGTATCGTACGTGATCATCATCTCCATATAACTGAAGTGATACTTCCATCTTGACATCACACCCAATACACTACGATTCTCAGTATACCCAGAAGAGGCGTACACAGAACCTGTTAAAGCCCCAGATGACCAAAACCAAAGTATACTGATTATCGCAAGTATTAGCGATGCAAGTCTCAAGTTAAGACCAAATACACCTATCCTGATTTGGATTCCCATAGACACATAGTCATACTATCAATGGGATTCCGAAGGGTCTATCCGGAGTGAAGCTGTTTCTATACCATCGGTAAACAAAACCTCCTATTACACTTGTATGAGTATCCAATACCCAAATAAATGAGAATTATACTGTTACGCTTCTATAACACACACAAGTGTAATACTAGCCTATTCCGCATTATCGATGTCCAGTCTCGATAATACTACGAGTAGGGATATTTAATGATTAAACCTTAGTGGATTAATACTGTCTCATATCTTATTAATCTGATACTAATCATATGGACTTTTAGCATTTATATATATATATATATATATCCCAGTAATCCAATTACAAATTATAAAAGAGCAATTTCCATTGTCACATAGTTAATTTATACAACAACACAATGTTCTGTACAAATAGTAATGCTATGGGTCATAATTGTCCAACAGTTTTCATAATGTTTGGCTCTATGTTGGACGAACTTCTGAAAGCTCACGAAGATATGGATGCTCAAACCATCATCTTTCTCTTGAAGGAGTTATATGCAACTTCCGTTCATACTATGAGATTCCAAGTATCATGTGCCATATTCCAAACAAGGTATGATGAAGGATCTGTTAGTGGACATTTGCTTAAGATGATTGGCCACATTGAAAAATTGGCCAACCTTGGGTTCATCATGGATCATGAGATATGTTAGGATCTAATTCTTCAGTTCTTACCAAAAGAATTCTCTAACTTTATTATGCAGTTTCATCTGTCTGATAAAGAAGCTACTTTAGCAGAATTACATAATCTGATAAAGCAAGCAGAGAAGGACTTGAAACCGGAGCTTAAAACCTCCGTCAAGCTTACGGGTACAGACCTGAAGCCACGGGGCCCAAAGAAAAATAAGGGCAAGGCCAAGGCTCCAGATCACCTAAGGCCCAATGGTAAGGTGGAGAAGAAAAAGGGAAACGGGAAATGTTTCTTTTGTGGAAAGAAGGGTCATTGGAAGAAAGACTGTAGATCTTTGAAAGCCAAGGAAGCTAGGGAAGCCCAAGAGGCCAAGAAGCCCAATGCTTCAGGTATGTTGTATATGATTGAACTATATTCTCAAAACTCTGAACCTTCTACTTGGGTGCTTGACATCGGTTGTGGGACTCACTTGTGTAATAATGTCTAGGGCCTGAGAAACAGTAGGAGACTCCGTCATGGGGAGGTTGACTTACGCATGGGTAATGGAGCAAAGCTGGCTGCATTGTGTGTGGGGACTTATTCATTAGTTTTGCCGAATGATTTAGTTTTAGACTTAGAAGACTGAGTTTATGTACCTTCTCTAGTAAAGAACATCATTTCAATTTCTTCTTTATGTAATAAATGCTTTCCATGCCTATAAGTTGTAATGAATGTTCTATTTATTACAATGAAATAAAATATGGAGATGGTATTTGGAATAATGGTATCTATGTCTTACAAACTAATAAAGAATGTTCAACCTTTTATATATACAACGTTAACTCGAATAATCTCAATGAATCACTTCTATGGCACAGTCGGTTAGGTCATATCAATGAAACAAGATTAACTAAGCTATACAAGGATGAGTATTTCAAACCCTTCAAATATAAACGTTATGGAACTTATGAATCTTGTTAAATTGGTAAAATGACCAAATTACCTTTCAAATGTAAAGGACAGCGTGCATCGGAGACATTAGAACTCATACACTATGAAGTATGCGAACCAATGTTAGTCACCGCTAGAGGTGGATTCACGTACTTCATTACATTTATTGATGATCACTCGTGATATGGGTATGTGTACCTTATGCGGTACAAATCTGAAGCCTTTGAGAAATTCAAAGACTTCAAAGCTGAAGTATAAAACTAGCTTAATAAAAGTATTAAGTCACTAAGGTCTGACCGAGATGGTGAATACTTAATCAACGAATTTCAAGATTACTTGAGATAAAATGGCATTGTTTCCCAATGGACTCCTCCGGGAACTCCATAACATAATGGGGTCTCCGAAAGGAGAAATCGAACATTATTAGATATGGTCCGATCAATGATGCCAGACACGAATCTACCTCTTTCATTTTGGGGTCTTGCTTTAGAAACTGCAACACTAATACTAAACTAAGTTCCTTCCAAGACTGTTAGTCAAACACTATATGAGTTTGGGGATGTGACGCATATGTCAAGCTCACACAGACTAAAAAATTGGATGATAAGGCAGTTTAATGTAAGTTTGTAGGATATGTCTTGAACTCAAGAGTATACGTGTTCTACGTCCTAAATGAACAAAGAATATTTGTCTCACGAAATGCTAAATTTCTAGAGAATGAATTCTTTCTCAAGAAATATAGTAGGAGTAGACTTGACCTTGATGAGGTACGGGAAGAACAAACTAACATAGAACTAAACCTCATGCCCTTCAAAATGGCAGCGACGAAACAACCATAAGGTTATGAACTCAGAAGGTCTGGTAGCGAAAGACATGAGCATGAAAGATATGATTTCCATATTGATGAGGAACATGATCAGGTCATTGATAATGATGATCCCACCAGTTATGACGAAGTAATGCGTGGCATTGATTCAGTCAAGTGGCTTGCGGCCATGAAATCCGAAATAGACTCTATGTATCATAATCAAGTCTGGGACTTGGTAGATGCACCTGAAGGGATAAAACCCATAGGGTGCAAGTGGATTTACAAGCATAAAATAGATGCAGAAGGCAACATCCAAACCTATAAGGCTAGGTTGGTGGCGAAAGGTTATAGACAAATCCAAGAAATTGACTATGAGAAATCTTCTCGCCTGTTGCAATGATAAAGTCCATTCAAATTTTACTGGCACTAGCTGCACACTTTGATTATGAGATTTGAAAAATGGATGTCAAAACAGATTTCCTTAATGGGAACCTCATAGAGAAAGTCTATAGGACACAACTTAAGGGGTTTGCATCTAAGGATGATCATAATAAAGTATGCAAGCTTAAACGATCCATTTATGGACTCAAGCAAGCCTCCAGAAGTTGGAATATATGATTTGATGAGACAGTCAAAGAATTTGACTTCATCAAAAATGTAGATGAGCCTAGTGTTTACAAGAAAAGTAGTGGGAGTGCTGTTGTATTTCTCGTATTATATGTCGATGACATATTAATCATCGGGAATGATATTCACATGTTGCAAACCACTAAGCAATGGTTATATCAGAATTTCTCAATGAAAGATTTGGGAGAAGCAGCCTACATCCTCGACATTAAGATCTACCGTGATAGGTCTAAGAGGTTGTTAGGACTTTCTCAATCTACGTACATAGATAAAGTTTTGAAAAGATTCAAAATGGAAGATTTCAAAAGAGGTAATTTACCTACTTGTAATTGAATCAAATTATCTAAGGAGTAATGTCCACATACTCCTTCAGATAGAGAGCGTATGAGTAGGATCCCTTATACTTCGGCAATAGGATCGATCATGTATGTCATGCTATGTACAAGACCTGATGTCTCTTATGCTCTTAGCATAACGAGTAGGTGTTAGGTAAATCCTGGTGAGCAACACTGGCCAGCTGTCAAAACAATCCTCAAGTATCTAAGAAGAACTAAGGATGTGTTTTTGACATACAGAGACTGTTCTGAGATGAAAGTCATTGGTTACTGTGATGCGAGCTTTCAGACCAATAGGGTTGTCAGCAGATCATAAATAGGATATTTGTTTACTTTGAATGACGGTACTGCCAGTTGAAAAAGCTCAAAGCAGTCAACTACAGCGAACTCCACCACTGAAGCCGAGTGTATTACAGCATCTGAGGCAGCTAAAGAAGCAGTCTGGATAAAGAAGTTCATCACGAAACTGGAAGTGCTTCCTGCGATAAAGAATGGCGTCACGATGTACTGTGACAACACGAGCGCCATTGCTTAATCAAAGGAACCAAGGTCCCACCAGAAATCCAAGCATGTACTCAGGCGATTTCATCTCATCAGAGAGATTGTTGAGAGAAAAGAAGTTATTATAGAGAAAATACCCACATAAGATAATCTTGCAGATTCTCATATTAAAGGGTTGACTCAACAAAAGCATGATAGGCACACCCGAGAGTATGGTCTCTAGATTCATACTAGTTCGCTATAGTGCAAGTGGGAGATTTTTAGGGATATGCCCTATAGCCAATTTATGGATGGGCTATATGTACATGAATTTGTAATATTTTCAGTAATTAATAAAATGACAATCTTTATTATACATATCTTACATAACTTATATGAATCATCAACACTATAATAGAGCCTTTGGAGTAATAAGACGACGGCTTCTACACCTTATGAAAATCATTACTCTTAAATGTTCCTAGTCATAGTTTTATGAATAATTTTGGGCGTTCACAAAGCGGAGAGACTAGCATGATGATATGATACACCCTTAAGTGGGGTAGCCGATCTCATAGGCTACTAGCAGAGATCCGTCTGCTTGGTGTATCACATGGATGTATGAGTTTCTCGTGTCCATCGAACTGACCGATGAAAGTTTTCATATGGAATGTTTATCCCATGTGTCTATGAGAACTTTCATGTATCGATTATATGACTAGTCCTTAGACTTGAGGTCTTTACAATCTTATGTGTGGATCAAATAACTTTGACATTCTCCTTCCCCGGTTCAAAAGATCCGATCATAAGGGTATAATTGGGTCATTTGATGAAACACATGAAGTTTGTAAAGATACAACAAAGAATCGCCACTCTCTCGGATAATATTTTCTTATAAGAGTAGTATTCCAGTTCGCAGGTTGATATATGTGATCAGTGTGCTTGAGACTGTGGCCACAGCGGAAGAATCATGTGAGATTATTCGGTTAGCACGATTCATGACACTATCCACATCATACCTTTGACCATATGGGTAGACATTTTCCGTATCCTAAGTCAATATGTGGGGATACAGTGAGGAGAGAGACTGTATCATATGTAAATCGCATACAGAATGGGTATATATATATTTCCTTCTCATTGGGGGCCTTGGCATGTTGCTAGATGTCAACCTTGGTCATTGAAATCGAACGAACACTGATCGGAGGATAATTTATTTTCGATTAAATTGTCACGATTCATTTCATGTCCAACTTGAGGGGAACCCAAAAGGTCACACACAATAAAGTCGAAATCAATGGTAACAGTGCACAGTACATATTTAACAACATATATGATTGCTGTAGGAATTGTTCATAAATGGTTCAATGTGTTTAGTTATTGAACAGATCATTTATGAGGTTTCATAGTGGCTTAGGGATTGGTGAATGACGATAGGGGCACTTTGGGAATTGGAATAAATAGATAAAAAAATAATTAATTACTATTTACGTGAATAGTAATGCATGAATAGTATCGCGTGAATAGTTTTTTTTTTTTTTGTTTGTTTTGAATTCCAATTCAGCCCAAACTCTTATTAGGGTTTTATAATCTCATTAAATCATTAAATTAATATCCAATGGCTAAGATTAAATTGGCTTTTATCCTACATCGGATTCTTAATTAATTTTTTTTTCTTTGGAGCACTATATAAACCCAAAGAATTCTTCACAAATTTTTACACCAAACCTTTCATATCTTGGGTTTATATAAGTGAGCAACTCTAAAGTTTAAGAGTAAGCCACTGATTTTGAGGATCATTAAGTCTAATTGACTAGAGAAACATCGAGTTAAAAGTTTTGAGGTATTTGCCTAGGCCAGCACCAAGGGCAAAATACCCATGCACTCAAAGCGTTGTCTTGCCATTGAGTTTTGGCTTTGGTATGTGCATCTTTGGAGGCCACACACTTGGGTGGCTCTTTGGAACGTGAAAGAGCTTTCTGATTTCAAGAAAAGCTTGTAGATTGGAGGGAGGACTAGAGGAGTCTTCGGTTCAAGTAAATCTTTTTCTTTCTTTGTTTTAATTAGAGTTCTTTTGATAGTTAGCATGTTTAGTTTTATGTTCTTTGCATGTTTTATGAGTTTTTATGCTTAGAATATATAGTAACATGCCTAGGCTTGTAGAATAATCAAAACAAATGGGTCTTGGGCAAAAGGAAAGCGGCACATAATTTTTATTTTTCCGCTGCGCACCGCGGCCGCTTTCCAACAGAATGTATGAAGTTCAAGACTTTCTTTGTATTTGATGGGAGCTCCAAGCTTTCTTTGTATAAATCCAACCAAAGGGTGAGTTTACCTATCACCTTAACAAACTCTTTATGTGCTAGCAAGCTTGAAGTTTTGCAACAAAAATTCTAAGAAAGAAAGAAGAACTCACTGCAAGGGAGAAAAAGAGATAGCTTTTTGTGTTTTGATATTTTTGATTTCAAAAATCTAATCTCAAAGTCAACTCTCAAACGTTGAGTATATGCAAAAGCAAAAGCAAAAGTGTTGGAGGGAAAATGACATTAAATGCCCAACCACTTCCATCATTTAAGTGACTAGTGATGTAAATTGGTGGACCCCACCTCTAAATTAAAAATTCAAGTGGTTTGCTTAACACACTTCGGGCACGGGTTCATTTAATCTGATTAAACGAATTTTTTCGTCGTAATGTAATTAAATCCAATTTAATTAAATAATGATGCCTAGCAAAATTATTACGAAAGTCACTCACGAATTAATTCTAAATTAAATCATTCATCAGTATTAAAATCTAATTTTAATTCCGCTTTGAAATCCGATTTCAATTAATATATCCAATATATTATTTAATCGATTAATTCCAAAATAATCGCGTTCTCTCTTCTATCCGAATTTTATCCCAGATAAATTCTTACAGTAATTAATCCTAGATTAATTTTCTCACTCATAATTAATCTCAGATTAATTCTGTTCGTGTCAAATGTCATCGGTGAATCTTTGGGAAGTGTCCCAAGAGATCCTTTGATATGTTGGCAGTAAATTCGGTCTTCGGACTATTCGAATATGTGCATATCTGGTACCATGTTCTTACTGATTTACAAGACATGGTTGGCTTCTAGCAATGGCACCGTGCCTACCCGATTCTCCAGAAATATTCAACGAAGAATATATAATCTTTATCAAGCATATTATACTAAGTATTGCGTATTACGATCCAGTATCGGATGTCACATGCTAGGCCTGGATCTGGAATTGTGTTTGCCACACACGAAACATATATCGGATCACTAGCAACTAGTCTCTTTAATCGGATAATCATGAGCTTGTCATATTACCCCGATAGCTACAGCATATAAGAGCACTAGTTCTGTATCCTACGTGATCAAAATCTCCAAATGACTGAAGTGACACTTCCATCTTGACATCACATCCAATACACTATGATTCTCAATAAACCCAGAGGAGGCATACATAGAACCTGTTAAAGCCCCAGACGACCAAAACCAAAGCGTGTTGATTGTCACAAGTATTAGCGATGTAAGTCTCAAGTTAAGACCACATACACCTACCCTGATTCAGATTCCTAAAGACACATAGTCATACTACCAATGGTATTTCGAAGGGTCTATCCTCCAACGGCTAATAGAACCTCCTATCACACTTGCATAAGTATCCAATACTTAAATATATGAGAACTATGATATTAAGCTTCCATACTCGCACAAGTGTAATACTAGTCTATTCTGCATTATCGAATGTTCAGTCTCAATAATACTGCAACTATGGATATTTAATGATTAAACCGTTCGTGGATTGATACTTTCTCATATCTTATTAATCCGGAACTAATCATAAGGACTTTTATCATTTATATATATCAAAGTAATTTAATTACCAAATGATAAAATAGCAATTCCCTTTGTCGCATAGTTAATTTGTACAAAAACCAAATATCTTTTACAATTAGTGATGCTACAGGTCATAATTATCCAACACAACCAAAAGAACAGAGAGCGCATCAAAAGTCGAAGCATGTGGAACGAAATTACCACATCATTCGTAAGATCATTGCTCGAGAAGATGTTTTCATATGCAAGATACCTATAGATTGTTAGGGTTGGTGCTCGGAGTGCCAATCCGGATCGTATTTTTATTCGATTCATAAATTGGAGCAATTGTATTTTCTATACTATCACTAATTTAACAGTAGCACCCTTGTCTTTTATATGCTTATTCGATCTAATTGTGAATAGATCGAAACTGAATCTGGTTTAGTGGTACGTGTATATTAGACAAAGACCCTAGGATTTACAGTATAGTGTGCAGTTACAACGTAGTTTGTAAATGACATTGGGAAGCGCACTATTAGTTGTATATCCTTAAATAAAGTTCCTGGTGAAGATTTGCTAACACAGGTCGGTTAGTAAAATCCGCTGAGACCAGTACATGTCATATATCATGACTTAGTTTGATGGTTTATCCCAGTGAACCATGAGTCTTGGGAGACTCGTATAAACATGTAGGTGTTTATTTGATAAAACACTGAATGACTTACTAAAAGTTTATTAATAGATGGTACACCAACGTCAATAGGAACCTTCTCGAGTTGAGCGAGCATAGTGGTCATTCGACTTGAGATACCATTATGGATATATGTGTTGGATATTTATGACCCATAGCGTCATTATTTGTAAAAGACATTGTGTTTTTGTACAAATTAACTATGTAGCAATGGAAATTGCCTTTTATCATTTTGTAATTTATTTACTGGGATATATAAATGGTAAAAGTCCTTATGATTAGTTCCGAATTGATAAGATATGAGACAATATCAATTCAAAATGGTTTAATCATTAAAACATCCCTAGTCGCAATATTATCGAGATTGGACATCGATAATACAGAATAGACTAATATTGCACTTGTGCGTGTTATGGAAGCGTAACAGCATAGTTCTCATATATTTAAGTATAGGATACTTATGCAAGTGTGGTAGGAGGTTGTGTTTACCGATGGTACGGAAACAGCTTCGCTCTGGATAGACCCCGCGGAATTCTATTGGTAATGTGACTATGTGTCTATGGGAATCCGCTTCAGGGTAGATGTATTTGGTCTTAACCTGAGACTTGCATTCCTAGTACTTGCGACAATCAATACGCTTTGATTTTGGTCGTCCAGGACTTTAACAGGTTCTGTATACGCCTCTTCTGGGTTTATTGAGAATCGTAGTGTATTGGATGTGATGTTGAGACGGAAGTATCACTTCAGTCATATGGAGATGATGATCACGCAGGGATACAGAACTGGTTCTCTATTGTGTTGCAACCATCGGGATAATATGACTTAGTCATGATTATCCTATTAAAGAGACTAGTTGCTTGATATCCGATATATGCTCCGTACGGGGCAGACATTATTCCAGCCCTAGGCCTTGCATGTGACATCCGATACTGGATCGCTATACGAAATACTTCATATACTACGCCTGACAAAGATCGTATATTCCATTAAGAATATTTCTGGAGAATTGGGTAGGCAAGACGCTTTGCTAAAAGCCAACCATGTCTCGTAAATCGGTAAAAATGTAGTACGAGGTACGTACGTGTTCGGATAGTCCGACGACCGGATTTACTGCCAACATATCCAGGGATCTCTTGAGTTGCTTCCTGAAAATTCACTGATGACGTATGATTCGAACTTTATTAATCTGGGATTAAAACGGAGAGATTTTATCTAGGATAAATACTATTTGAAGAGAGAGAAAGATTAATTTGGAATTAATCGATAAAATAATATATTCAATATATTAAACAAATTAGATTTCGACGCGTAATTAAAATTAGATTTTAATTCGAGCAAACGAGTTAATTTAGAATTAATTCGTTAGTGACATGAATAGTAATTTTGCTATGCATAATTATTTAATCAAATTCGATTCACGTCGCGACGAAAGTTCGTTAATTTGGAATTAGAGAACTCGAACCCGGGAGTGTTTGCGGGCCCACTCAGATTTCGAATCAAGTGGGGCCCACATGTCACATCAATTGTCACATCACTTGTCACTTTGAGTGATGGGTTTTGGTAAGTTGGTGGGGATTGCTTGTTTTACACACAAGCTTAAATGTTGATGGCATAGTTGACATATACCAACTTTGGTATATGATTATTTTAATTTTGGAATTTAAAATAATAATCAACAAAATTCATTCCCTCTCACACACTCTCATTCACCCCCAAACTAAGAAATTTACTCTCTTCATTTCCTTCTCTCTTGGCCGAATAAGGAAGCAAAGGAAATGAAAAATTGTGGCAATTTTTCTAAGGCTAGCACCATCAAAGAATCAATACAAGGTGATAGGGAAGCTAATCTTAGAGCTTGGAAACCTTATTAAGCTTGGAGCTTGTTCATCATCAACACCAAAAATGGAGCCTTGGCCGAACCTTCAACAAGGAAAGAATTTTTTTTGTGTTCATCACCTCCAAAGTCGATCTTCGTAAGTATGATTCCGACGTACTTCTTAAATTTATTCATTCCATTTCAATGTTTGAATGATTTTGGGACTAACCTAGAAACCCAAAAATGGTATCAGAGCCATTTTGAGCATGAAATGAACTTATGGTAAAATTTGGGTAAATTGGATTTGAGCATGTTTTGACTAAATTAATTGTTTGAGCATGCTTGTATATGGATAATTTGGAGTTGTTTGTGATCAATTTTGTGAAAAATGGATTGGATCAATTTCTCCCCAACATTATGGCTTGGCCGAATATACTACTTGCCCTAAAGTCATGGTATTTTTTATTTTTTAATCATTGGATAAGTTGAAAAATATCGGTAATGTTGATTTGAAATTCAATCGGATTGAAAACGAAATCGGACATAAAAACCCTAAGAATGTCGTGAGCTATTAAGCATGTGATGAGATGATTTTTTATTCAAAAATATTGGACATGAGCTGAACAAATTAATACATAATTAATTGATTAAATTTGTATTTTGGAAATATTAATTTAGATAATCAATTAAAGTATTACACTTGAGTTAATTGAATTTTGAAATTTGGAATATTGAAATTTAATTAATTGGGCTTGATTTTGAATTGGGCTTATAATTGTTGTATTTGGGCATAATAGGCTTGATTGGGCCAAGTTGGTTTAGGCCAATTGGATTGAATCCAAATTGGGCCTAAATCATTCCATTAAGTCCAAATATAATAAATGGGCTTTAAAAGTTTAATTGGGCCTAATGGGCCTAAATTGGTTTCTTGGCAAATATGGGTGATTCCTTAAATGGGCTTTGGTATTTGGGTTTGACCCATATTGACCAAAGTCCATGCCTTATGAAATCAATTGAAAGCTCATTGGACTTTAATTAAAC
Organism: Zanthoxylum bungeanum; assembly: GCA_019454045.1. Taxonomy (NCBI): domain Eukaryota; kingdom Viridiplantae; phylum Streptophyta; class Magnoliopsida; order Sapindales; family Rutaceae; genus Zanthoxylum; species Zanthoxylum bungeanum. The sequence continues at coordinate 26,119 of SKCR01055271.1, forward strand.
GACATTGGATGTTAATTGGGCTTTGAGACCCATCTAGATTAGATTTGGAATCTAAGTCGTTAAAGTGCATTAAAAAGTGTAGATATTTAATTTGGAATTAAATCAATGAATTAGTATTGAATATGAATTTGTTGGACAGTTATGACCCATAGCGTCACTATTTGTACAGATCATTGTGTTGTTGTACAAATTAACTATGTGACAAAGGAAATTCCACTCTTATCATTTGTGATTAGATCACCAAGATATATAAATGATGAGAGGTCCTTATGATTTGTTCCTTGATTGAGAATGATATGAGACAGTTTCAATCAACGAAGGATAAATCATTAAATATCCCTAGTCAGAGTTTTATCGAGATTGGACATCGATAAATACGTAAAAGACTAGTATCGTGCTTGTGCGCGTTGTGAGGGCACAACGGCGTAGTTCTCATATACTTAAGTATTGGATACTTATGCAAGTGCGGTAGGAGGTTGTGTTTCACCGATGGTACGGGAAACAGCTTCGCTCTGGATAGACCCCCTCGGAATCCCATTGGTAGTTTGACTATGTGTCTATGGGAGTCCGACATCAGGGTAGGTGTATTTGGTCTTAACTTGAGACTTGCACCGCTAATGCTTACGACAATCAATATACTTTGGTTGAGGTCTTCTAGGGCTTTAACCGGTTCTGTGTACGCCGATACTAGGTATATTGAGAATCGTAGAGTATTGGGTGTGATGTCAAGACGGAAGTATCACTCCAGTCATAGTGGAGATGATGTCACGTAGGATACGGTATTAGTACTCTTAAGTGCTGCGCGGCCATCGGGATATTATGACTAGGTCATGTATATCCGATTTTAGAGACTAGTTACCAGACATCCGACATGTGCTTCGTACGGGGCAGACACAACTCCAGCCCCAGGCCTAGCACGTGACAGTCCGATACTGGATCGAAATACGCAATACTACGGTATACTACGCTTGATATAGATCACATATTCCTATAAGAATATTTCCGGAGAATTGGGTAGGTATGGCGCTTTGCTAGAAGCCAACCTTGTCTTATGAATCGGTATAAAACGTAGTACTTGGTACGTACGTGTTCGGATAGTCCGACGACCCGATTTACTGCCAACATATCCAGGGATCTCTTGGGTCGCGTCCCAATGATACACCGATGAAGTATGACTCGCACTTTAATTAATCTGGGATTAATTCGATGAGAGAGAAAATTAATCTAGGACTAATTACGGATATTTTATCTAGGATAAAATATCGTCTAGAGAGAGATAATGATTAATTTGGAATTAATCGGTAAATTAATATATTCGATATATTAAACGAAATTGGATTTCGACGCGGAATTAAAATTGGATTTTAATTCGGGCGAACGAATTAATTTAGAATTAATTCATTAGCGATGTGAATAGTGAATTTGCTAGGCGTAATCATTTAATTACGACGCAACGGATAAATCATTAATTTGGAATTAACGAACCCGAGCCCGAGTGTGATTGTGAGCGCATTCGTATTTCGAATTCGAGTGCGGCACGCAAGTCACATCAAGCGTCAAGTCATTCGTCACATCAAAGCATCAAATCAAACGTCACTTTGAGTGATGTGACATTTGATTGACTGATGTGAGTAATTGATTGATTGAAAGACATGTCACTTTAATAAAGTGAAAAGAATAGTTGATGTAAGTGGGTGGAATAGTGTAAGTTGGTGGAAAGCATTTACCAATTGATTTTTAATTAATTGTTTGGTAAATATTTAATATATATTTATGGTAAATATATAAAGCATTTTGGAAATGCTTTTACTAACCTAATACACATTTTTCTTCTCCCTCACTCTCTCTCACCATTCACGCCCATGGCAGTGAACTGCCATGGGTTGGCCGAATTTTGGAAGCAAAATTTATGGGTTTGTGGCAAAATCCAAGCGAGCTAGCACTGCCGAGAGACATATGAAGGTGTTAGGGACACTTACCCTTGAGCCGGGAATCGTTCGATGACGATTCGGAGCTCAAATTCAAGACTCAAAACTGAAAACAGTGGGCTGTGAACTACTGTCTTTGGCGCCACCTTGGAGGATCCAAAATTGTTTTTGTTCGTCTTCAATCGTCTCAACCGATCGATGTGAGTATTCCGCAACTCCTTTGAGATGTATTTCACACTTTATCATGCTTGTTTAATGATCTTGGGACCTAGATAATCACCAACAATGGCATCAAGAGCCTAGGTGCAAGCATGAAATTTTAGGGCTTAAAAATTTTGGGTAAATTTGTTTTGAGCATGATTTGAATGAATTGATTGTTTGAGTATGCTTATAACATGTTTAATTACATATTGGTTAGATCAATTTGTTGAAAATTCATTTGGAATAATTTTCCCCAATATTTTATGTGTTGGCTGAATGTGATGATTGTATGGAATTCTTGGAATTTTTGATTTTGGTTCATTGGATGAATTAGAATCATTGAGGATGATGTTAATTTGAAACTAATTGGATTGGATTTTGAATTGAACAAAAATCCCCAAATTACCTTCACTTGGCCGAATGGTATAGCCCCTTTAATGTCTTGGAATTTTGATTTTATGAACATTAGATGTGTATGAAATCATTCGGGAAGTTAATCCGTTGTCGATTGTGTAATTAATCGGATTGAATTCAAATCGGACAAAATTACCTTCCTTGGCCGAGACATAGAAGCATGTAAATGGGTTTGATTTTTCATTAATGTGTTGGACATGTGATGATGATATTAAGCATGATTAATTGGGCTAATTTGATGTTTCGGAAATATCGATCTAGGTGATTAATCATGATTTGCACTTTAGGTTAATTATATTATGAAATTGGATTTTATGAATTTAATTAATTGGGCTTTAAATTGGATTTGGGCTTTTAAAGTTGTAAATGGGCTTATTGGGCTTTGTTGTACAAAGTTGGGTTTAGGCCAAATGGATTGGATCCAATTGGGCCCAAAACCACTTCCGTTAAGCCCAATTGCGACTTAATGAACCTTTAAAGTTTAATTGGGCCTAATGGGCCAAGATTGATTTATGGGCTTATGGGGTAAATCCCGGATTGAATTTTGGTTATTCGGTTTGACCCGAGTTGACCAAAAGTCCACACCTTAAGAAATCAATTAAAAGCCCATTAGACTTTAATTGAATTGACGTTGGACGTTAATCGGTCTTTGAGACGCGTTACGATTAAATTTGGAATTTAAGTCGTAAAAGGTTTATTATTAAAGTGTGATATTTAATTTGGAGTTAAATAACGAATTAGAATTGAATGCATATTAAATTGGATTTAATGACGTAGTTTACTTTAATTCGAGAATTCGTACTTTGAGTACTTATTCGTAAAACGAGTTTGACTCGCACAAATTCAAATCGTTGTTTGAACATTGGATGATCACTAATTATCAGATTAATTAATTTGATTAGATTGATTGATAACATGCTTTGTGTGAATACATGGTTGTGATGAATGAATAATGTATATCGGATGGATATTAGTCGGGTGGGGTAATTTTGGAAATTATTGTAATAAATTTGATTTATTAAATTGGACCTGCGTGTCCAGCCTTTTCACCTATATTCTCTTTGTATTCTCTTCTCACCTATTCCCCTCAATGTAAATGAGGTTTCTTTAGAAGTGTAGTGTAACGGGTAGAAGTAATACAAGTGCTAGCTTGAGAGAGAAAGGGAGAGATTTGATCTAGGATCAATGTGTTAAGTATCCATCCGCATATCATTATTATTTATTTTCATATGCGCTTTATTATGTATTTAGAATGCATGTTTAAGGGTGTATGATGATGAGACCTTACAAAGATAATAAATTGGTAGCCAATTTGCACGCGAAAAACCCTCATCAAATATCATGCGTTTTTCCTTCCATTGAGTGTTTCTTACTCAAGATCCGAGATTGGCATTGGGTTGTTGGCCAAAGTCAAGCCCTTTGTCCGTCGAAGATGTGTTTGAATCACGAGAGTTTTGTTCCATATCGGTGTCTTGTCCAAGTTGTGGTTTGTTGGCCAAAGTCAAGACCACTTCTTGTCACTTGACATTGATTACGAAGCTTTCCATGGTCAATGGGTAGCGCTTGACTGGGATCATTAGGTTTGTTGTGCCAAAGCCAAGGCCTAGTTGATTCAGAGGAAAAAGGTTATGGTACAATTGGATCCAATCCAATTCCTGGGTCCGATAGGTGGACATCCAAGTCCGAAACATATATTGGATATATAGGCATATATACAATATATGTTTCGGACTTGGATGTCCACCTATCGGACCTAGGAATTGGATTGGATCCAATTGATCTTAGAGATCTACCTAGTTAATTATCATACAATTTGTTGGACAAAGTCAAGATTATGTGACATTTAACGAGATCCTAGCCCACTAGGAAACACGGTTTCCAGAGTACTCGACAGAGGGTTAGAGGCTCGCCGAAAAATAGTGGGAGGCAAGAATTGAATTTGCAATACTCGTTCAATTATTCGCCATACGCGCTCAAACAAATATCACTCGTCAAATAATTAAAAGTATTAGTTGGACTAATATTTAATGTTGTTTTAATTAATATAGTTAAAATATATTCAAATAAATTCAATAACTAGTTGATTTTATAATTGGATAATAGTAATCAATATAATTGAATTAATATTATAGTTGATTGAATAATTGGATTATTGTAATCATTATGATAAATAGTACCGGAAATAATTGATTAAATAGTTGGACTATTAAAATCAAGAAACATTGAAAGTTGGACATTTAAAATATAATCTTGGATGATAATGTTTAAATGGTTTAATTTTTCAAATTGGGAATGAAATTTCAGGATGGTCCTGGAAATAAATAATAACTTACTTTATTGGATAAAATAACCTGTTATGCCTTAGCCCAGAATTAAGCAAACAGTATAGCATAATCTTTGGAAGATTTATGTGATGATGACTTTAATGCTTAATTCAATATACTTGTAATAAATCTATGTTTAGATTTAAGAAGTATTATATTTGCAATTAATAATTCTTGGAGAATTAATGACTAATCTCAAGGAGATAAAGTCAAACTTTGCAATTAGATAAGTAGCGCAAGGCGCACTTTACATCAATATTCTAGAAATCCAAGGCTTGGCCAAAGACTTCTGAAATATTAAAAAAGTGTGTATTAGGGGTAAAAGCAATATATTTCCAATTTGGGTGTGATGTCAAGACGGAAGTATCACTCCAGTCATAGTGGAGATGATGTCACGTAGGATACGGTATTAGTACTCTTAAGTGCTGCGCGGCCATCGGGATATTATGACTAGGTCATGTATATCCGATTTTAGAGACTAGTTACCAGACATCCGACATGTGCTTCGTACGGGGCAGACACAACTCCAGCCCCAGGCCTAGCACGTGACAGTCCGATACTGGATCGAAATACGCAATACTACGGTATACTACGCTTGATATAGATCACATATTCCTATAAGAATATTTCCGGAGAATTGGGTAGGTATGGCGCTTTGCTAGAAGCCAACCTTGTCTTATGAATCGGTAAAACGTAGTACTTGGTACGTACGTGTTCGGATAGTCCGACGACCCGATTTACTGCCAACATATCCGGGGATCTCTTGGGTCGCGTCCCAATGATACACCGATGAAGTATGACTCGCACTTTAATTAATCTGGGATTAATTCGATGAGAGAGAAAATTAATCTAGGACTAATTACGGAGATATTTTATCTAGGATAAAATATCGTCTAGAGAGAGATAATGATTAATTTGGAATTAATCGGTAAATTAATATATTCGATATATTAAACGAAATTGGACTTCGACGCGGAATTAAAATTGGATTTTAATTCGGGCGAACGAATTAATTTGGAATTAATTCATTAGCGATGTGAATAGTGAATTTGCTAGGCGTAATCATTTAATTACGACGCAACGGATAAATCGTTAATTTGGAATTAACGAACCCGAGCCGAGTGTGATTGTGAGCGCATTCGTATTTCGAATTCGAGTGGGGCACGCAAGTCACATCAAGCGTTAAGTCATTCATCACATCAAAGCGTCAAGTCATTCGTCACATCAAAGCGTCAAATGAAACGTCACTTTGAGTGATGTGACATTTGATTGATTGATGTGAGTGATTGATTGATTGAAAGACATGTCACTTTAATAAAGTGAAATGAATAGTTGATGTAAGTGGGTGGAATAGTGTAAGTTGGTGGAAAGCATTTACCAATTGATTTTTAATTAATTGTTTGGTAAATATTTAATATATATTTATGGTAAATATTTAAAGCATTTTGGAAATGCTTTTACTAACCTAATACACAATTTTCTTCTCCCTCACTCTCTCTCACCATTCACCCCCATGGCAGTGAACTGCCATGGGTTGGCCGAATTTTGGAAGCAAAATTTATGGGTTTTGTGGCAAAATCCAAGCAAGCTAGCACTCCCGAGAGACATATGAAGGTGTTAGGGACACTTACCCTTGAGCCGGGAATCGTTCGATGAAGATTCGGAGCTCAAATTCAAGACTCAAAACTAAAAACAGTGGGCTGTGAACTGCTGTCTTTGGCACCACCTTGGAGGATCCAAAATTGTTTTTGTTCGTCTTCAATCGTCTCAACCGTTCGATGTGAGTATTCCGCAACTCCTTTGAGATGTATTTCACACTTTATCATGCTTGTTTAATGATCTTGGGACCTAGATAATCACCAACAGAATTAAATTAGATTTAAAAGGTAGTTCGATATAATTCAAGAATTCGTACTTCGAGTACTTATTCTAAATCGAGTTGGACTCAAGCAAATCAAATCATTGTTTAAACATTGGATGATCACTAATATTCAAAGATTAATTAATTTGATTAGATTGATTGAATAACATGCTTGAATGAATAGATGGATGTGATGAATGAATAGCGTATATCGGATGGATATTAGAAGGGAAAGGGCAATTTTAGAAATTGTTGTAAATTTAGAATTTATAAATTGGACCTGCGTGTCTAGCCTTCTCTCTTTATTGATTCTTTGTATTCTCTTCTCACCTAATTCCCCTCAATGTAAATGAGGTTTCTATTATTGTATTATGTAATTGGGTAGAAGTAAGAATAGTGCAAGCCTTGGAGAGGAAAGTGAGTGATTTATTCTAGGAACAATTTGTTAAATATCCATCCATATATCATTATTAATTTTATTTCCACGCCTTATTATGCTTTTAGAATGCATGCTTAAGGGTGTATGATGAGACCTTAACAAAGATAATTAATTGGTTGCCAATTACGCGACAAACCCTCAAAACATATTAAGCGTTTTTCCTTCCATTGAGTGATTCTTACTCAAGATCCAAGATTGGCACTGGTTTATTGGCCAAAGTCAAGGACTTTGTCCATCGCGGATGTGTTTGAATCATGAAGGCTTTGTTCCATATCGATGTCTTGTCCAAGTTGTGATTTGTTGGCCAAATTCAAGATCAATTTTTGTCCATCTATATGGATTACGAAGCTTTCCAAAGTCAATGGGTCCCACTTAACTGGAATCATTAAGCTTGTTGTGCCAAAGCCAAGCTTAGTTGATTCAGAGGAAAAAGGTTAGGCAAATATATTGGATATATTGGCATATACATTGTGTGTGTGTTTCGGACTTGGAGGTCCACCTACCGGATCTATGAATTGGATGAGATCCAATTGATCTTAGAGATCTACCTAGTTAAATATCATACAGCTTGTTGGCCAAAGTCAAGGTTGTGCGTTATTTAACGGGATCCTAGCCCACTAGGAAACTAGATTTCCCGAGTACTCAACAGAGGGTTAAAGGCTCGTCGAAAAATAGTGGGAGGCTAGTATTGAATTTGTAATTTCTTTCAAATACATAGCTTTACACGCTTTCAAATTATTTCGTCAATTATTCTTATTAGTTGGACTAATATAATTTTATTTTTCTTGTTACAGTTAGACTGTACCCGAACATTGTTAATTGGATAATTAGATTATTGCAATTAAAATGACTGGAAAGAACAGTGTTAGGGACATTATCATGGGTGACAATGTCTTCAATGGCACGAACTTTTCAGACTGGGAGATGAATCTCATAATTGTTCTGGGAACCGAGAAGTTACTCTATACGATAGATAGACCTTTTGGGCCTAAGCCCGGACCTGAGGAAATAGTTGAGCGTGAGCTTTGGAAGACTCACAGCGATGACAACTACACCGCTCAGTCCATTATGCTTGCTGCCATGACTCAGTAATTCCGTTGCCAGAACAAGGGATTGGATCCCTATAACATGTTGGCGAAGTTGCACGATCTTCATCGATCTAATCTTAAAGATATGAGTTACAGAATAAGCTCTTCTGTGCACATATGTCAGAGGGTGTATCTGTTGAGCACCATGTGTCACAGATGATTGCTGACATCGAGCAACTGTCTCAGATGGGCATTGTCTTCGAGGCAAAGACCTCCATAGATTTGATCTTGCAGTCTCTCCCCGACACTTGGAATGGGTTCATCATGAACTATAATATGCTGAACCAAGATGATACTCTTGGAGAGTTAATGTCCATACTGAAAGAGGCAGAAAAGGAGCTTCTAAATGGCAAGAAGTGTGAGGCGCACTTCGCTTCGACATCTCAGGGACCGAGGGCTTGGCCCAAGGCAACTGAAGGTGTGAAGAAGAAGAAGCATAAGAACAAGGGCAAGGCCAAATCATCAAAGGGTTCTGGGAAACCCAAGGACAGATCCCAAGATATGTGTCTGCAGTGCGGGAAGCGGGGTCACTGAAAGTGTGACTGCCGCAAGTAGAAGACGCATATGAAGGAGATTAAAGCTGGCAAGACACCGGCTTCAGGTATGTTTGTTATAGAAATAAACATGTCTACTTCTATTTTTAAAAATTGGATTTTTGATTCTGGTTGTGGTACTCACATATGTATTGATGTGCAAGATCTACAGATTAGTAGGAGACTGGCCTCAGGGGAGATTGATCTACGCGTCGGAAATGGGACCGAGTCACTGTTTTGGCCGTTGGTACTTTTGTTTTAGAACTGCTCTCGGTAGGGGTGGACAAAAAACCCGACCGAACCGAACCAAACCGCAAATCGAACCAAACCGGACCGAATTTATGATTTTTTTCCTAACGGTTCGGTTTGCGGTTCGGATTGGCCCACCCCAAACGGTTTACGGTTCGGTTCAGGAGCTAATCCGATCCGCACCTGTTAAACAGAATCGAACCGTTATAATTAAAAATATATATATTTTTATAAAAAAAAAAAAAATTGTATTTTTCTTTTAATTGTATTATTATGTTAATACTTTTATTTTTAAATTTTTTGTTAATATATTTATTTGTTAATACTTTTATTCTTCAATTAATTTGTTAATACTTTTATTATTCAATATATTTGTTTTATGATAGCATCATTATTCTTGAAAGTAAGATGTTGGATTTATCTCTTAATTAGAATGATGGTAGTATCATTATTCGAAGTAATTTTGAAAAAATACATGAATTAATTGTACCTCATTTTTCAATCCTTTATGGAGTGCATATGTTCCCTGGAGTCACAGCTTACACCCTAGCACTTCATACCATTTGTTGGATAGACTAGTTTTTTTTTGGGTCTTCACTTAAGTGGATAAAAATTTATTTTAAATATAATAATTCATAAACCGAACCGAACCAATCCGTAAACCGCTGGTTTAAAAAATTTTCAATCCGAACCAAACCGTTTTTTAATGGTTTGGTTTGAGAGGTAAAAAATCCGAACCGTAAAATATGGTTTGGTTCGATTTTTAGTAAAAACCGAACCAAACCGAACCGCGCCCACCCCTAGCTCTCGGGGCATGGACTTGAACTATCAGACTGTTATTATGTACCTAGTTTGACTAGGAATATTATTTATGTATCTATGTTAGCCCAATGTGGGTATACTTTTGTATTTAGAAACACCGGGTGTTTTGTATATAAAAATGATATGGAAATTTGCACTGCTGATGCAAATAATGGTCTTTATATTTTGAATATTAATAAATCTCAAACATATAATGTAACAAACAAAAGGCTTAAAGTAATTAACAAAGATGAAACTTATATGTGGCATTATCGTCTAGGACATATAAACAAGACACGTATATCCACACTTTCGAAGAGTGGATACTTGGACGGATTTGATCCTAATTCATATGACGTCTGCGAATCTTATTTATTAGGAAAAATGCCTAAAACACCTTTTAGTGGAAAGGGTGCACGTGCCACCGAATTGTTAGCCCTCGTTCATAGTGACTTATGTGGGCCCATGTCTAGCCAGGCTAGAGATGGATACGAATACTTCGTAACCTTTAAGGATGATGCATCGCGTTATAGTTATGTGTATCTTATGAGACACAAGTCGGAAACCTTTGATAAATTCAAAGAGTTTCGACACGAAGTTGAAAAAAAGACCGGCAAAAGTATTAAGACATTACGGTCGGACCGTGGTGGTGAATACTTAAGCAATGAGTTTCTTGATTACTTGAAAGAGTATGGTATTCTTTCACAGTGGACTCCTCCTGGAACACCGCAATTAAATGGTGTGTCCGACTGGAGAAACCGAACTTTGTTGGACATGGTAAGGTCTATAATGAGTCGCACAGAGCTACCTATTTCCTTCTGGGGATATGCATTAAATAGTGCAATACTTATTTTGAATAAGGTTCTGTCAAAGTCTGTTCAATAGACACCGTATGAGATATGGATAGGAAAGAAACCGAGTTTCTCATTTCTGAAGATTTGGGGTTGCTGGGCATACGTCAAATATTTGGAAGGTACCAAACTTGAACCCAAATTGGATAAATGCCTATTCATAGGATATCCTAGGGAAACCAAAGGATATTACTTCTATCACCCACAAGAGAACAAAGTATTTGTTGCTCTACAAGCGATTTTCCTTGAAAAGAAATTCCTAAATGTAGTGATAAGTGGGAGGAAAGTAGAACTCGATGAAAATCGGAGTGATACTGTTCCTGGCACAGAATCCTTAACGGACCTGGCATATCGGAGTTTGGTAAAGCATTATTAGATTTAAGTGCTAGTGTTAATCTCATGCCATATTCAATCTATGTGCAGTTAGAACTTGACAAGATTAAACCTATATTTGTATTTGTACAGTTAGCTGACTGATCCATTAGAGCACCGCGGGGAGTAGTTTAAGATGTTTTAGTTCAAATTGAAAAATTCTACTACCTTATTGACTTCTTGATTTTGGACACGCAATCCGTGGTTAACACCGAGTCCAAGATTACTCTAATCTTAGGTAGACATTTTCTTGCTACAGCTAATGCCCTTATTAATTGTAGGAACGGTCTCATGAAGCTATGATTTGGAAATATGACACTAGAGGTGAATATTTTTCATGTCGAGAAACAACCATAAGATGACGATGAATGTCATTACTCATACATGCTAGAAATAATCCTATTAGAAACAGCTTCTCTACAACCTAAATTAAATCATCCCGAAGTGAAAATGACCCCAAGGAACCGTAAAAGAAGGAGAAGGAAAGTTAGTACTCAGCTAAAGATAATACTTGGGAAGTTTAAAAGGAGGTTGAACCAATTGATAAAATCTTAGCCAGCCGAAAATTCTGTTTCATACCTTAATCACCAGAGGATACCGAAGAATGAAGCATTTGGGACTACTTGGTCCGCTACATAGAAGCCACCATAACAACTTGGATGGTTGCGTCTGGCTGAAGACGTTAAACTTAGCGCTAGCGGGGAGACAACTCTTACATTTGCATTTATTTTATTTATCTAGTTATTTTTATTTATTTCTATTTTAGTTATTTTATTTACTGTATTTTTATTTATTATGTGCTAGTTGCATGTTTATTATTTGCATGAGTATTAATGTAGTTTTTACCGTAACCGACGCATCTCACACAACTAAAGTCTCACTAGTAGAAACCTGATCAGCTCCGCGCCTGGTAGTATTGTTCCTTAATCATTTTTCTTTTATATATATCTTACATTGATGACAATGCAAGTTTTAAGTGTGGGGGTGTATGCATGCGCATGAAAATACCAAATATAAAAGGTTATATAAAAATTGTTTTGTTTGTTTTTAGTCTTTAATAGTAAAGCATGAATTCAATGATGAATATTGTTTACGTAAGGATGGAATTTTAGAAAGGATAAGTTCTTGATGTACTTTTATATGATGCTTTGAGTAATTGATCTAGGTTAGACTCACTCGTAAACACTTAATTATAGGTTTTTAGCAGTGAAAGCCTATGTAGTTAGTAAAGCGACTAGTTGAAGAAATTGTATGTCGATGAATGACCATTTGCTTAGATGTCTATCCTGATTTGCTAGTGTTATGATGTATGGTATGGTTTAAATTAAAAATAAAAAAATCTCATAGGCGAGTATTAGGACCACCATGAGGAAAAATGCTACCTTAAAGGGTAGGTGTGTTGAAAAAGAAATAAATAAAAGGAAAAAAAAAAAGAAGAAGAAAAAAGAGACAATAAAAGAAAAAAACATGTCATGTTGAGCACAGAAAGGCAATTACATAGCATATTTGAGATATCTAGGTTGGTTTGACCCATAGGATCCTAATTTTTAAACGAAATCATTGAGTTGGCTTAACTAGGAATTAAGCTGTGAATAAACCTTTACACACACGCACTGTGAGTCTGGCTTAGATGACTTATTCAAGGACTTAGATTTAAGTTGCATTGAGTACTTTGAAAGTTCTATGATTTCATTACTAGACATTCTTTGAGGACAATAATATGTGTAACTATTGGGAATATGTCATTTTGTTTTCGCATGTGTTTTGAATGATATTTGTGGGTGTCGTCGCTATAAGCCCTCATGAAAATATAACTCTTCCACTAAGGCCCAATAGGGGTTTAAAGGCTTGTTGCATACACTAAATGCAATCGTGATCCCTGCGAAAGTGGCTTAGATAGTTTTATTTATTTAGTTTTTATTTTATTTTTACGTTTGAATTGCTAGGGACTAGCAATAAGTTGGTTGGGGGTTGTGATAAGTGCATGAAAATATACTTTGAACATCACTAACTCGGCTTAATTATCATGCATTTAATCTTAATTATAGTTTATTTTATGTTTTACTATTTAGAAGTAATGGAACATGAAGATTGGATCAATTACACATGTTTCTGGACCTTACGGACGCATAGAAAATGCGCGGGATGAGAATTAATGCAGGAATTATAATCCAGCAAAGCCGGCTACGCTTCGCGACGCACAAAGGCCACGCGTCGTGACATTGAATCGTATTTCAGGGTTTTTAGTTAGTTCAATTTTTTTATGCAAATAAGGCCTCTAGGGCCTCTCTATATAAACCCAACTTCGTCCAAAACCCTAAGAGGGAGAAACGAGGAAAGAAAGAGAGAAGAAACATACAAAAAAGAGTCACAAACAAATATTTATGATTGAAGTATGAAGAAATTTCATACCAGACAGGATGCTACTGCAATCTCTTCAGACTATTTCTCTTTCTTCCATGGAGAACTAATCTCCTAGGCAAAGTTAATAAAGAACTCTTGTATTTAAGTTTTTATGTTCATGTCATTGATTCATATAAACTCTTAAATGTTAATACGATTGATGTTTGTTATTCTTTATTATCTTTTAATTATATGAATCCAAAAACTATTTTATCAAACTTGCATATAGATCGAGTCATGCTAATTCTATGTGTGATTTTGTGAACCCAGTTGCGACTAGTAAAGTTGTTTTATAATTTGGTCTTCTGCTGCAATATTACCTGAGGGTATATTATCGACGTTAGATAAGTCGTAACGATGACTTTGTGTGCTGTTAACATAGAGAAAATAAATCATCAATTACCATAGAATTTAATATGCTTAGAATTGAATATTTTCCGATTATTGGTTTGGGATATGAAATCTTCAATTGAATAATAATAAGAATTAATAACTGGACATAGGAATTTGATACAAGAGGGATTCCCGATGATTTGCTGCCTCTTTTCTATTAATCTTTATCTTATATTATCAATTCAATCTTATCTTTTCATATAGTTGCTGCTAACGTTTTGTTTAAATAAATCAGTTCTTTGTAACCATCTCTCTGAGGAATTGACACCCCAACTATACTGCGATAGCCGCAAGTACTTTTTGGGCATAATCACTTGACTCACAATCCAATCTCTAAACGCTTTAGAGATGAAGAATATCACACTATAATTTTTCTTTTATTTTTGCTCTTTCTTTTTTCCTTCAATACTTGAGAGAAATCTTTAAACAAAAAGACGGCTATGATTTTGAATGACTTGTGTAAAAGAAAAAACTTATTATTTTTTATTATTTTTATACTTAGGGTTATTGTTGTTAAAAAATAACAAAACCCTTAACCTTTTTAGCTACCAAAATTTTGGCCACACCTTATATTTTTGTAACATAAAATTTTGATAAATGTCATCATAATGACATTGATCATGTTACTAAATAAACAAGTATCACTTTCATTTCAAACAAAGAGTTTCTAAAACACATTTTTGGAAAATTATTAATTCAAGTCTTTATTAAATTATATAAAATAATTTAATAAAATAATTTATAATAAATAATTATCATATAATCATTTATTATGAATTCTTTAGAGGATACTGTGCAAGCATTTATGAAGGTCTATAAAATATTTGTAGAAGCCCAAAGAAAAACCAATCAAAGGTTTGAGTCATTGATAGCTCAAGTAATTTAAAATAATAAGGAGATAAATAGTCAAGTCTTTAAATTAACTATTGTCTTGAGTATGCACGAACAAGGAAAATTCCCATATCAGACTCAACCAAATCCATAAGGGCAACACATGGCAAAGAAATCATGAGGCAGTCAACATAAAAAGTTTTAATGTCATAATCACTAGGAGTGGTAGGGAGGTAGGCGTGCAGAACACCTCCAACATTATAGAGGATCCCAAAGTGTAGTATAGGTACCCCTTATGAAGAACAAGTGCCACATTTCCCAGTTAGAGTACTTTTCTCTCAAACACTTAGACCTAAAGTGAGAGTTCCATATCCAAATAGTGAGATCCTAGAACATTTAAAGAAGGTAAAGATCAACCTTTCGCTATTACATGTTATAAAACAAGTTCCTACTTATGCGAAGATTTTGAAGGATCTATGCACCATAAAGAAAAAGTGAAATGTCAAGAAGACTGCATTCTTGACAGAGTAGGCAAGTGTAGTAATTGAACAAAGGAATCCACCAAAATATAAAGATCCAGGATGTCCCACCATTACCTGCCATCTTGGCACATCGGAGTTTGGTCAAGCATTATTAGATTTAGGTGTTAGTGTTAATCTCATGCCATATTCGATCTATGTACAGTTAGGGCTTGGCAAGATTAAACTCTATATTTGTATTCGTACAGTTAGCTGACCGATCCATTAGGGCACCACAGAGAGTAGTTGAGGATGTTTTAGTTTAAATTTATAAGTTCTACTACCCTATTGACTTCTTGATTTTGGACACCCAATTTGTGGTTAACACCGAGTCCAAGATTACTCTAATCTTAGGTAGATATTTTCTTGCAACAGCTAATACCCTGATTAATTACAGGAACGGTCTCATGAAGCTATGATATGGAAATACGACACTTGAGGTGAATATTTTTCATGTCAAGAAACAACCACGAGATGGCGATGAGTGTCATTACTCATACATGCTAGAAATAGTCCTGTTAGAAACATCTTCTCTACAACCTAAATTAAATCCTCCCGAAGTGAAATTGACCCCAAGGAACCATAAAAGGAGGAGAATGAAATTTAGTACTCAGCTAAAGATGATACCTGGAAAGTTAAAAAGGAGGTTGAACCAATCGATAAAATCTTAGCCATCAGTAGACCCTGGAGGGTCAATGAATAAAATGTTGTAGCCAGCTGAAAATTTTATTTCATGCCTTAATCACCAGAGGATACCGAAGAATGAAGCATTTGGGACTACTTGGTCCGCTACATAAAAGCCACCATGACAACTTGGATGGTTACGTCTGGCTGAAGACGTTAAACTTAGCGCTAGCGGGGAGACAACCCTTACATTTGCATTTATTTTATTTATCTAGTTATTTTTATTTATTTCTATTTTAGTTATTTTATTTACTGTATTTTTATTTATTGTGTGCTAGTTGCATGTTTATTATTTGCATGAGTATTAATGCAGTTTTTACCGTAACCGACGCAGCTCACACAACTAAAGTCTCACTAGTAGAAACCTGATCAGCTCCGCGCCTGGTAGTATTGTTCCTTAATCATTTTTCTTTATATATATCTTACATTGATGACAATGCAAGTTTTAAGTGTGGGGGTGTATGCATGCGCATGATAATACCAAATATAAAAGGTTATATAAAAATTATTTTGTTTGTTTTTAGTCTTTAATAGTAAATCATGAATTCAATGATGAATATTGTTTACGTAAGGATGGAATTTTAGAAAGGATAAGTTCTTGATGTACTTTTATATGATGTTTTGAGTAATTGATCTAGGTTAGACTCACTCGTAAACACTTAATTATAGGTTTTTAGCAGTGAAAGCCTATGTAGTTAGTAAAGCGACTAGTTGAAGAAATTGTTTGTCGATGAATGACCATTTGCTTAGATGTCTATCCTGATTTGCTAGTGTTATGATGTATGATATGGTTTAAATTAAAAATAAAAAAATCTAGAAAGAAATTAATTAAACTACCTATAATCGATAAGCGTGAAGCTACCAATGGGCGAGTGTTAAGACCACCATGAGGAAAAATGCTACCTTAAAGGGTAGGTGTGTTGAAATAAATGAAGAAAGAAAAGGTAAAAAAAGAAGAGGAAAAAAGAGACAAGAAAAGAAAAAATCATGACATGCTGAGCACAGAAAGGCAATTATATAGCATATTCGAGATATCTATGTTGGTTTGACCCATCGGATCCCAATTTTTAAATGAAATTATTGAGTTGGCTTACCTATGAATTAAGCTGTGAATAAACCTTTACACACACGCACTGTAAGTTTGGCTTAGATGACTTATTCAAGGACTTAGATTTAAGTTGCATTGAGAACTTTGAAAGTTCTATGATTTCATTACTAGACATTCTTTGAGGAGAATAATAGGTGTAACTATTGGGACTATTTCATTTTTTTTCATATGTTTTGAATGAAGTTTGTGGGTGTCGTCACTATAAGCCCTCATGAGAATATAACTCGTCCACTAGGGCCACCTATGGGTTTAAAGGCTTGTTACATACGCTAAATGTAATCGTGATCCATGCGAAAAGGCTTAGATAGTTTTATTTATTTAGTTTTTATTTTATTTTTACGCTTAAATTGTTAGGGACTTGCAATAAGCTTATTGGGGGTTGTGATAAGTGCATGAAAATGTACTTTAAACATCACTAACTCGGCTTATTATCATGTATTTAATCTTAATTATAATTTATTTTATGTTTTATTATTAGGAACAAATGGAACCTGAAGATTGGATCAATTACACATATTTTGGGAACTTACGGACGCATAGAAAGTGCGCGAGATGAGCAGAAACGCAGAAATCATAATCTAGCAAAGCCGGCTATGCTTCACGA
Organism: Zanthoxylum bungeanum; assembly: GCA_019454045.1. Taxonomy (NCBI): domain Eukaryota; kingdom Viridiplantae; phylum Streptophyta; class Magnoliopsida; order Sapindales; family Rutaceae; genus Zanthoxylum; species Zanthoxylum bungeanum. The sequence goes on from SKCR01055271.1 coordinate 43,721, forward strand.
TGCGCAAAGGCTACGAGTCGCGACACGGAATCGTTTTCAGGGATTTTGGTTAATTCAATTTTTTAATCAAATAAGGCCTCCAAGGCCGCTCTATATAAACCCAACTTCGTCCAAAACCCTAAGAGGGAGAAAAGAGGAAAGAAAGAAAGAAGAAACATACAACAAAGAGTCACAAACACATATTTGAGATTGAAGACATATTTGAGATTGAAGAATGAAGAAACTTCATACTAGACATGATGTTACTGCAATCTCTTCAGATTGTTTCTCTTTCTTCCATGGAGAACTAATCTCATAGGGAAATCTAAGGATAAACTCTTGTACTTATGTTTGTGTGTTCATGTTGTTGATTCCTATAAACTCTTAAATGTTAATACAATTGATGTTTGTTATTCTTTATTATCTTTTAATTATATGAATACAGAAACTGTTTTATCAAACATGCATATAGATCGAGGCATGCTTCTTCTTTGTGTGATTTTGTAAAACCCAGTTGTGACTGGTAAAGTTGTTTTATGATTTGGTCTTCTGCTGAAGTTTGCCTGAGGGTATATTGTCGACGTTAGATAAGTCGTAACGATGACTTTGTGTGTTGTTAACATAGAGAAAATAAATCATCAATTTCCATAGAATTTAATATGCTTAGAATTGAATATTTTTCGATTGTTAGTTTGTGATGTGAAACCTTCAATTGAGTAATAACAAGAATCAATAACTAGACATACGAATTTGATACAAGAGGGATTCCCGACGCTTTCCTGCCATTATCTATTAATATCTTTTATGTTTTTTGATTAATCTTTATCTTATATTATCAATTCAATCTTATCTTTTCATATAGTTAATGCAAACGTTTTGTTTAAGTAAATCAATTCTTTGTAACCATCTCTCTGAGGAATCGACATCCTAACTATACTGCGATAGCCGCAAGTACTTTTTGTGCGCAATCACTTGACTCACAATCCAATCTTTAAACTCTTTAAAGATGAAGAATATCACACCATATTTTTTTATTTTATTTTTGCTCTTTCTTTTTTCTTTCAATACTTGAGAGAAATCTTTAAACAAGAAGGCGGCTAGGATTTTGAATGACTTGTGTAAAAGAAAAAACTTATTTTTTTTTTATTTTTATACTTAGGGTTATTGTTGTCAAAAAAAAAAAAAAAACCCTAACCATTTTAGCTACCAAAATTTTGGCCACACCTTATATTTTTGTAACATAAAATTTTGATAAATGTCATCATAATGACATTGATCATGTTACTAAATAAACAAGTGTAACTTTCACATCAAACAAAGAGTTTTTAAAACATATTTTTGGAAAATTATTAATTGAAATCTTTATTAAATTATATAATATAATTTAATAAAATAATTTATAATAAATAATTATCATATAATCATTTATTATGAAAACCATATATTAAAATTAAAATACAGTTTCAAATATGACAAAAAAATTATTAAATATAATAATAATATATGTGTGTGTGTGTATAATTAGACTATTCAATTATATTTAATTGCTACAGTATATTGAACTAGCACGGAGACCAAATGAACCTATGATTTCAAGCTCCAATAATCCCAAAATATTAATTAAACTCTTAATTAAATATTCCAAATTATTAACTTCAGGTTATTCCATTAAAAATCTGAAGCAGCACTCTCCTTACCGTAGATGGATAATATCAGCTGAACTACGTCGGTGTCCATCGATATAGACATTACATACAGATTGTCTCTTCACGAGTATCTCATAATTGGAGCCAAGTCATAATGTCCATTATACCTTTCTAATTATTTTTACCTTAAATACCATTGATTCTCTAATAAATGATTTA
>SKCR01055272.1:0-45329 GCA_019454045.1 Zanthoxylum bungeanum
CTTTCAGACGTCGGGTATCATCTCTCTCTCTCTCTCAAGTTACGATTTGATCAGTTTGATTTACAAAATCTAAAATTTTCAACTGCAATCGGGTCCATTTTATTGCAGCATCATTGCCGATGTTGTGGGAGAACATTATGCAATGACCATTCATCAAATCAAATGGTTTGTTTTTCTCCCCCTTTTTCGTGAATAATTTTGGGGATTTAATTATATTCCTTTTTATATTTTAAATTAATTGATTTTTTATTTTTCTATTTTCTGTGATCAAATTCAGACTTTACCTCAATTTGGAATTCAGACTACCGTGAGAGTTTGTGCTGATTGTTTTAATAATTCATCCCGGTAAATCACTTGTGGCTAACTTCATCGACTTGCTGTTGGATTTTCAATTGGATTTCGAGTTCATTGAATTTTACTGTAATATTATATATTGTCAGTATTTGATTGTATGGTATTGAAGTGATTTTACTGGATTCGGTGCTGAGCGAGCTTTCTGCTTAGCTTTTTATAAATTTTCATAGTTATTAGATAAGAATTTATAAGTACATGCATGTGTGGTAGAAGATTATAAAAGACCGAGCACAAAAAAGATCAGCATTAAATCCCAAATCGAATTTACTACTTGTAGTTTAAATTATATCTCGCTTTTTTATACTTAAGCAGAAGTGGGTTTTTACTCTAAGTTACTTGGAGGATAGAAATTTATCTGAGGATATGCAATCGAGGAGACTTGTTGTTCTACCTTCTTGCTGCCTAGTGCTGATCAGGGACTTTTTATAGAATGTATTTCCATCTTGGAATTATGTAGTTTTGATTTCTATTTGCCTACTTTTGTAATATCTACACATGGATTTCTTTTTGGAACAGTCCTGGGAAGGATAATCTTCAGGCGTCTTCCGATGGAGTTAATTCTGTAACAGATACATTCTCTAGATTAGACATTGATGCAGATAAGGATCCAAAAGTGGAACCAGTTGTTGAGCGTCACTATGTTTCCAGTGTTTTAGAGTGCAAATGTGGGATGCCTTTATGCATTTGTGAAGCTCCAGCTCCAGCTCCATCCACTGACGCACGTCCACAACAGGTATGGATTCTCTTCATAGTTTTTTCAGAGACTTCATAACATTTTTGGCCCCTGCCTCTGAGGTTTTTGTTTTGGGATCAGTGGTTTCCCAACATGGTATCAGATCTAGCTTTGACCAATAGATTTTTTTCTTACTTTGATATTTGTATTTGTTGTGCTTGATCCACATGACAACCTTGTAATTAGATCCATCCTTGCTCATGTTGGGCATGTTAGAGCTTAAATCTCACAGCTGGGCCCTTGCTTAGAAATTGGTGGCTTCTTCAAAAGTTATTAATTTTTCGCTTGAACTTTTTACTACTCATATAGACTACATTTTTTCAGATGAAAAGCAGTACCACCTCTGCTGCTCAGTCAAATCCAAAGCCAAAAAAGACAGACAACACTGCAAGGAATAGAGGTTCCACCTCAAACAGCAAAGTTAGGTATGTTAATTTTCACTTTTGATTTGAAATATTTTATGTATCTCCATAAGTAGTTTAATGTGGGTTAGCAGTCGTGGTCAGTAGTTCAGATTATGAAACACCAACACTTTTCTGATCCATACTATTATTGTCATGATGTGATGAATCTAAGTAGAACCCTGATGATTTCTTCATGCCAATCAGAAATGGTAATTTCAATGATGTTTGTTCTCGTTATCAGTATGATGCATTATGTATTATATTTCTTGCACCAGTAGTATGCATAACCTTTAAATGCAGAAATGTAATGACAGTTTGCTCCCTTGTTTCTGGTGACTCATCATCTCAATTACAGGCTTACAGCTCTTAAATGCAGAAATGTAATATTGTTTGAACTTGTATTTTCTCCAAGAAATGAATGACTCCTTTTCCCCTTGATAAATCCTCCCACTGTTGCTTAGTTAAAACTCCCCACTTACTAATGTCCTTGATCTAGTGGAAGTCACCATATTGCTAGATTGGGACAAGGATACCCTCTGCTGGTGCAGGGAAATTTGTCTTAAAGTAGTGTATGAACATATCTATCTACGACTACGAGTCCTCTTCTAATGAGGAAGCCCTCATTTTAATAAAATGAGGGCTAAGCTTAAAGACATAAAATACGAACTCCAATATACTAAGGACAAAAAACATTGTATTAGAGTGTGCATGTGTTTTTTCTTGCCTTTAGGCTTGGTTCTCACTTTATTAAAGTGAGAGCTTCCTTATTTAGAAGATGACTACCTACTTGGATATCCAGTAATCTATCTTAAAGTAGGATAAGAAGTTATCTCCTCCGATATTTGTTGTCTTTTCCACTCTTCTTGCTCTCATTTCTCTGTCCAGATCAAGTGTATTTTCTTTGTTGCTTGTAAACTTATGTTTAGTTCTTTTGGATACTCTACACTGAGTCACTGACAAAGCAATTCATATTCTTATTTTGTTTTAAATCGTGTGCTGGTAAAATGTGAAATTGATGTTAAAATTTGCTCGCTAATTCCATGTTGCACTTTTAAGTGGGTGATTAATTCGTGCAACAAATTTTCAGTTCTATGTTTAATCCTGGTCAAATGACGAACGATGCTACGGATAAACCTCAGATGGATTATGACGTCAATGGAGAGGTATAAACTAGATTGCACTTGAAATGGTCTTAAGAGATTCAACTTTATTATATTAGGAGATCATTTTTTTAAATGCATTTTATTGTATTAACATGTGATGTGCTTAGGGGTTAAGAGATGCTATAAAGAATGGAGATACTGCTGCAGTCAAGAAACTTCTGAGTGAGGTATTCTTCATTTCATTCACAATTGAATGAGAAAAACGTTGCATCTAAAAAGAGCATGAAAAAATAAAAATTGAACTTATAAAAATTTTCATCTTGGCAGGGCGTGGATGCAAATTTTCGCGACAAGCAAGGGATGTCTTTGCTACATCTGGTACTGCTCTCCCCCCTTCCCCCCCTCTCTTCCCTCCTCTATGTGTGTGCATGTGTATTTGTGATTTAGGCAAGTATGCGCATACATAATATGCTTCACTAGCATTTGTGTGCACACTCATGCAGGGAAATGTTCGTGTGATTTTTATTTTCTTTTACTTGGACAGTGTATGATGCTAGTCACTTGATTGATGGATGCAGGCAGCACTTTTTAACCGAACTGATATAGCCTTCACCCTTATGGAATGTGGAGCAAGCACAGACTGCAAGAATGCACAAGGTAATTGATCATATGCCCCAGTCTTTATGTTTGTTTTACCAATTTATGGACTAGGAGAGGTAATCATTAAAGATATCAAGGTGCAATTGAGAATTTCTAGTCGAAAAAGTTTAAAGTTTTCCTCGGATTATGCACATAGAAAAAAGTGCTCTTAAATTTCTTGAAGGTGTGGTTAAAAACTCTTCTGGATACCCAATCAATTTACTTGATAGGACTGATTGCATATTTATCTATTTTTATACTCGAGTAAAATCTCACCTTCTATCACTTTGTAAACAATGCTATGACAAAGGAAACTGTAGCGGAATACTTGCTCTCAATTCTAGTTTAGCGAAGACAACTATCCATAAGTTGTAGCAAACAGTTGCATATTTTTTTTTCTCGGTTCGACTCTAATCAAATGATCTCATTTAGGGGAAACACCTTTGGACTGTGCTCCAGCTATGTTACAGTACAAGATGCGCCAAAAGATGGAAGAGGGTAGTTAAGGCAGTGTGACCAACGCCGCATCTGTCTTAGAGCAAATACTCGTGCAAGTTTTCAGTTTCCCTCATGAAACCATTTCGATCAAGTGCTGTCTGAACTCATATGACATATGACAATTCATGGTGTGCCGATTAGAATCCCCTGCCAAGGTAATAATTTTTTTTCAACTTCCCTCTTTGAATATGCGAATATTTATGCATATGGACATGAATCTAGTAGATGTGTGGAATAAGATGGAATTTATATATGAAGCCGATCCTTATCTTACACCTTTCTATGGATTGTATGTGAAGTAATTTTGTGGGCGTTTTGCCCAAAGTTTTTACAAAAGACACTAAATGCTGAATTTATGTGCACTTTTTTCTTTTCTTTTGTTGTGACATAATTTCTATGTTCATACTTATATGGGATGTTGCTAAAAACATGGATACGTATTATATGTGTAGTTGCTAAAAACATGGATACGCTCGTTTAAATTCCCCATGTTTATTTTTCCTTTCATCTGTAAGTACAGTCTGCAAGTGGTAAAATACTCAAATGCAAGTAAAGTTTTTCTTTTTGACTAACGAAATGAGGATAGTTGAGATGAGAATGTTTAGATGAGTAGGCTAGTAGAGGTAAAATTATAAACGGAAAATTTGGAAGATTGTAGGTGTAACACAGATTGAGGAGAAGAGGAGAGAATTATGAATAAGAATTTAAGATATTTCATACATATACAACGTAGAATTTTAAGTGTCTTGTGATAAAAGGAGATGTATTTGTTGCAATATATTAAAAGAGGTCTGGAAAATCTAAGTTGACGTGGATAAAAATTAGAAAATTATTAAAAAAAAATTTATATTTTATTGTGTTTAATGAGATTTCTTAAAAAGTATAACGATATAAAAAAGATCTATATAATCGACTAGAAAATGTTTTTATTCGGTTCATAATTTTTTTTAATTGAAAAGAAAAAGGGTATGATAATGTTGACTTGGTGGGATTTTGGGATCTGACAAGGATGATGGAAATCAAACGAATCATAGAAAATGTGAATTGACTCTTTTGTTTCTTTTCTTCTGTTCCACCATATGTTTGTTATACCATTATAGTTAATATACATTTTTTTTTGGAAACGTTGGAAATCTCGCCGCAAAATCACTCGATATAGACTTAAGCAAAATAAGTAAAACATCTGATTGTTCAAGGTTTTTATAGGAAACGCACCCCTTATTCAAACCCAGGACCTAAAGACCAGATCACGCCCATTGATACATATTTTTAATATACAATTGATTGAAAATAATAATTGACCCAATCCGTGAGAAAGGATGTCCTTTTAAGATTTTAAATTTGATTTATTTTTTGTGACAGAAAATTATGTATATTTTATTATGTTAAAAGAATGAATTTTTTCTTAGAGAAATTATTAGGAGTGGCAGTTTGAGTTAGGATTCGTTTATTCGTTTGATTCGATTCGATTCGCTTTAAAGCGAATATGAGTTTGAAAAAATGGATTCATTTAATAAATAAGTCGATTTGATTCGTTTATTAAACAAATCGAATACGAAATTTAAGCTCATTGATTCATTTATTCGTTTTATTATTTTCTTATTTTACTAGTTATTGTTATTTTTCGATTAAGATTCGAGAAATTATGACTAATTATCATAGAAAAATAATATTGTCGATATTTGGTAAGGTATTTTTAGTAAATATTAATTACATATTTCATATATATATATATATATTTATGAAAAATTAATGTAAATAAAATATAATAAATTATGTTATTGAATAATATCATACTAAACGAATATTCGTATTTGTTAGAAAATTTTTTCTCGCCCATATCCAATTTCCAAGTTCAACTCAAATACCCACAACCAATTAACAGAACAAAGAATTAAAACCAGAGGAAATCATTCACACCAAGAACGCTCAAGAATTTTACCGTGGTTCGCCTGAAGGATTCAGACTACATCCACGTTAAACTCCAAAAATCAGGAGCTCACTGCACTAGATTATATTACAATTACAAAGAGTTTGTATTTCCCCTTTTACAAATGTAACTTCCTCACAAAAAAGAGCAAGAAACCCAAGAAACCCTAAAGCTCTAACAATGCCTATCTCACCGATTACTAAAACTCATGAGCGGTCTACACGCAGACCCAGCAACTGATTTGTTTCTCAAGATAGCACAAACTTGGCTTTAGGAATTTTGCTCTGAGAGATTGAAGAAGAAGAAGAACCGATCAAGGAGCTGTGTAAAACAGAATGAAAAACTTCTCTTTCTTTATAGGCCCACAACAATCAATTTATATGAAGAGCAACTAATACTAGCAACGGTAGAGATTGCAACACGTGTCCACCATCCAACGATCACAAACATATCTCACATTGGGCCGAGATGGGCTTCACATTTTACAGTATTCAATTCGTTTAATAAAATAATCGAATACGATTCCTGATATTAGGATTCGTTTAATAAAATAATTGAATATGAATTCATCACATTTTGATTCGATTCGTTTGAAATTCGATACAAATTCGATTCGTTGATTCATTTTATCACCCGTAAAAATTATCAATGATTAATACTATGATATACAAAAATAGCTTTAGATGGTGTTTGATTTGATTTTGGGTTAATTTATTATTGAAGTTTAATGTTTTGGGTATTGAGAAGCTTTCTTTAGATATCAAAACAATTAGGTTATGTTGTAATAAGATGATGGGTCCTCATTGAGAGGCATAAATGTTCTCTCGCTTCATCATCATATAATTATTAAGGCTAATCGAACATGAATTAAAATCATAAAGTATATACCGAGAATTAAACTTTAAGTTAATTTTCCCTAATCTTATTTATTATTATTTTTGTCTCACTTTTTTATGGTGTTGCCATGTGGCACTAAAAGAGAAAGGATACAAAATTTAAGTTGAAGGTTAATTGAATGCCTCATGATTATTTTGTTGAATATTATATATTTATCTTAGTGTTTTTAATTGAATTTAATATTTTACAATTAATGTAAATTATCATTGTCTTTGTATATTCCATACTTTCAGGTTTATCACATGTTAAAAAATAATTCAAGTTCTTAAACGGTAAAAAGAAAGCATATTAATGAAATTAATTACATCATTTAGGTCCCTGAGGGCGTAGTTTGGTGGTATAATATTCAGGTCTCACTTTGAGATTTTGGGTTCGAATCAATTGAATGCGTTTCTTATAAGAACCTTATATAGTCAGAAGTTTTATATGCTTCGCTTAAATCCGTAAACGATAATTTGACGGTGGAGTTTTCAACGATTTCAAAAAAAAAATTACTATCATTTAGAAATTGATAAGTTAAGGGAACTAATAATTTTCCTGAATATATAATCAACTATTATTAATGTTTATTGAATAATAATTATAAAACCCATCTGTCTGCTCATTTGATTAAAACAGTAACAACCAAATTAATCTCTTATGCAAACTAATGACACGAATTCTTTCACATGCTTCGTCTTAAAATCTTTATTCAATGTGAAAAAGTTAGGAATTTGAAGGAGTTAAAGATATTCCCCTTCTTATAAAACCCAAATAAATGGGAGATTTTTGAGGTTATAGCTAAACTTATTTGTCAGTTTTTTTGGTTCGAGTGGTGGTGGGTTTGAATTCATGCATTTATTTGATTGTCTTGTAATTGCAGTCTAGATAAAGATATGATCTAATTTAAAATGTTTGCACTGCATGATAATTCTAAAAAAAATTATATATAAATTCCTAAATTTTGTATTTTTTTTATTTAGCAGAATCTTGTAGGATCGAGTGATGTTGGAAAATTTTATGCCAATTCATCGTCTGAATTCAAATAGAGTGTAAGGATATAGACTAATTTAGGTGATTTTTATTTTTTAAATATCATGTAACTGCAGTCTACATAAGTATATAAACTAATTTAAAATATTTATTTTGGATAAAAATTCTGAAAATTTTGTATATAAGTTCTTTCTTTTTTTTTTTTTTTAAAAAAAAATAGATACCGCAACAACACGGGAGATGAAATCTAGTACATAATATGATTAAACCCACTTGAGCAACGTGTTAGCTACTTGGCAATGGGCATAATCTTGCAAATGCTTCCAGGCCAAAAACTCACAAAGGAGAGGACTAATATCAAATCATCACCGGTGGTTCTGGAAAAAGCTACGACCTTTGTCAAGATAAGAAAGAGACTTTCCATTTAACTTTTGTTATGGCTTAATACATATAGACAAATAATCCTGAGTTGGAAATTGGGTTTTTTTTGGTCGGAAAATATTATAGATATAGATATTTGACACATATCCAACTACATATGTTTATGTGATTGAATATGTGTTATTGAATCTCGCTATTTCTCTCTCTTTCAATGACACGGATCCAGTCACGTAAATATTTGTGATTGGATCTGTATTATTTATTTGTGTATGTATCATATTATTCTTTTTGGTCTAAAAAGAATAGCTAGCCATTGACAGCAAGAAATGAAATCCAACAAGTTCACTCTATTCCTTTCTTGGTACAATATTCTATCATGATCAAATGGGGTTTCCTTCAGGAATCTTGTTCCTTGTTGAATCTTGATAATGCAACTTTCCTTTCCTTTTCTTTTAATTTCAATAAAGCACATTTTGTGTCCCCTTTTGTCTGTCCAAACTCCTACAAATACACTCAAAAAAAAAAAAGCAAAAAACCTGAGACAAAACAGAACAAAACATGAGGAAACACTACTTGTTATGTTTCTTCATCCTGTCTGTACTTTCTGAAGGTTTAACAAATGGAGTTTCAGGGCTTGCTTGCAACTGGGGATTACAATCAACTCACCCTTTGCAACCGAACATCGTTGTGAAGCTGATGAAGGAGAATAGATTTGATAAAGTGAAGCTGTTTGAAGCTGATCCTGGAGCTTTAAAGGCTCTAGGAAGATCTGGTATTCAAGTTATGGTTGGCATACCCAATGAGCTATTGGCACCATTGGCCAGCAATGTCCAAGCTGCTGTGGACTGGGTGCAGCAAAATGTCTCCAAATTCATTTCCCAAAATGGAGTGGATATAAGGTCAGTCCTCTCATGATTATTAATCTTTGTAAAATCCTGAAAATTTCTTCTGCAAAAACTTTCATTGTGTCTATATATTTGGTGTTATAGGTATGTAGCGGTGGGTAATGAACCTTTCCTCCGGACGTATAAAGATATGTTTCTCCATACAACATTTCCAGCTCTCCAAAATATTCAAGCGGCGCTGATAAAAGCTGGCATAGCTCATAAAGTTAAGGTCACAGTCCCGCTAAATGCAGATGTCTATGAGAGCGACAGCAATGGCCTGCCGTCTTCCGGAAACTTTCGTCCTGACATTCATGATCTCATGATCTCTATCATCAAGTTCCTTAATGACAACGGTGGCCCTTTCGCCATCAACATCTACCCTTTCCTTAGCCTTGACATGGACCCAAATTTCCCAGTTGATTTCGCCTTCTTCAATGGCAGTGCTGCTCCTGTCGTTGACGGTTCCAATACTTACACCAATGTGTTTGATGCTAACTTCGACACCCTCATCTCAGCTCTTGAAAAGAATGGCTTCGGATCAATGCCCGTCATTATCGGAGAAGTTGGCTGGCCAACTGATGGCAACTCAAAAGCTAACATGGACTATGCCAGAAGATTCAACCAAGGCTTGCTCGACCGAATACTTGCAGGAAAAGGCACCCCAAAACGCCGGACACCACCAGATGTTTATCTGTTTTCACTCATTGATGAAGATAAAAAGAGCATTCAACCCGGAAACTTTGAGAGGCATTGGGGTATCTTTAACTACGATGGCAGCATCAAGTACCAACTAAACACAGGCAGCGGCAAAGCTCTAGAACCAGCAAAAGGAGTCAAGTATTTGAAAAGACAATGGTGCGTGATGTCACCTCAGGCAAGTACCTCGGACCCCAGTTTGGAAGACAGCTTGACATATGCTTGCACTTATGCTGATTGCACCAGTCTTGGATTTGGATCATCTTGTGGCAATCTTGATCTGAGAAAAAATGCTTCTTATGCTTTCAACATGTATTACCAGACAATGGATCAAAGGAAAGGTACATGTTCATTTAACAATTTATCTGTAATCACCTCCATTGATCCTTCTCAAGGTACATGCCGGTATGAGATCATGATTGATCTGAAGAACAAGGGGACTCTTTCTCATTCATCAGCTGGAAGAAAGCAAAACTCTGTGATTATGGCTCTCATTTTAGCTTTCATTTTAATCATTTGTGGGAGTCACTGAGTGGCACATCTCAAAATATTGATTGGATTCATCCAAAAATTTTGGAGGGTCTTATTTAGTTTTAATTTTACATTGTAAATATTGTTTTCTTTGAAGTAAGAGTTTATTGTGTTACAATTTTCTTTGACCTAGAAAATATCAAATCAAAGCAATTTTTTTAGCGTGACCAATATTTGGAAAATACCCTTTTAGAAAATGAGACACAACTGCGTGACTATGTTGCCACTTGCCACCAGGGCAAGAAACTCCCGAAATATTTTTTTTTAGAATCGTTAAAAATTCCGTCCCTAAATCATATATTTCGAGTTTAAGCGAAGTAGCTAAAATCTACAGATATCACAGGTTTTTACAACAAACACATTCATTGGATTCTAACCCGGAACCTCAAAATGAAATCATGAGCCATATACCACCAACTCACGTCCCTTATAGACAAAAAAACCCTCTATGTTACAAGTTACAAGAGAGATGGAGTAATCTTAAAAGTCATGCCATGAATCAACTTTTTTCAGAGTAGGGATTCTCAATCAAGTTCCTCACAACATAGGCAAACATTACAGTGATGAAGATAAAATAAGCATATTAAAACTTATTAGCATAACTGGTGTGGTTTGGTAACAAATAATTTATAATTTGATTATCTAATCTAGGAAATGTAATTTTTTTTATAAGTGTTTGAAACAGTCGAGAGTTTTACTTATTTTATTTAAGCTCGGGTCGGATGGTTTGACGGCTCCAACATTTCTAAGAAAAATATTTTGATTTAAATTTCTAATTAAAATTTAAATATCAAAATCCAGACATTAATTTAATTCAATGGTAGCTATTTTAAGTTAGAATAATATTTAATAATGTTAATTCATCTCTTATTGGATTGCATGATAATAATCGCTGAGATTTTTATGTCTATATTTCAGTTAAAAAATTCTGGGGAATGCATTTTTTTTTATAAGAGGTTGGGAAATACAGGGGATTTACCTACTATACTTAAACTCGGATCAGATGGTTTGGCGACTCCAATATTTCCAAAAAAATTTGATTTAAATTTAAATATCAAAATCTAGACATTTATTTAATTTAATTTAATTCAATGGTAGCTATTTTAAGTTTAAAAAATATTTAATATTATCAATTCATCTCTTATTGGATTCCATGATAATAATGGCTTGGATTTTTACGTCTATATTTCAGTGAAAAATTTATTTAGAATTTAGGGATTACGGGGCGAATAAGAAGACAATTTTCTATATTCATTTATTGGACGAGACAGAGGTATCCCGTTCAAATGGAGTAAAATTTATGTATGAATGAAGACTCGTATGATCATGATACATTAAGGTTAGGTACAAATGAAATTTTTATACTCGTTAATTGAACATGCTGGATATAGATATTAGTATTCTCATATCAACTCTTATTTGTTGACATCAGTGACAATTGTCCTATGAAAACTCGTTTTCGCTACGGCTCTGGTGGATTCCCTTAACCAAGCCACTGCCTATGAGTCGCCGGCTCATTCTTCAACAGGCACGCGGTCAGAGCCCCGGGCTCCTCCCTCTGCTTGGGAGCTTACGATTTCATATTCTATTTCACTCTCCGATAGGGGTTGTTTTCACCCTTCCCTCCCTCTAAATAGCCATATATATATATATATATATATATACACCGTATATTTTATGCAATTTAACAATATTTGTACTCTATCAATGCTCTCCGAGTATCAAAATTTGCTTAAAATAATATATTCAATTAAATAAATTAATTATTTTAAATAAATTCCGAGACAAAAAAAAAAAAAAAAAAAAAAAATTCCAGTGTAAATAGCATGATAATTTAATCGTTGTACAAAATTCAGAAAAAATAAGAATAAAAAAAAAAAAAAATTAATGCAAGTAATTAATTCAATTGAACGTGCAACACGTTTTAGTAATGCCAAGTGGCAGTCCTTGTACGTGGCAATCAATCGTTCTCAGTACCAGTAGCTAAAATTTATAGACATCGAATATAATTTTAATTTAATTAATAATTGGAGTAATAACATAAATTTCCTAATATTTTATACTTTTTTCGAGCAAGGTGTATGTTTTCCATTTCTATCAAATAGGTCCTTAATTTTATTATCATCCCATCCGTACCCCTTACCTATGACATCGTGTAATTTTGAGAAATCTAGTAGATTATTCCCCTCTTACATCAACTCAGTTATGAAATAATCTCAATATTTAGACATAAGGCAAAGCTTAATTTACTCAAATGTTTTGTAAAAATCAAGCTTCATTAACATAAAACGAAAAATTCAGAACTGTTTTAATGTGATAATAAAAGCAAGGAACGTGATTTGGTAGTGTATGACTCATGATTTCACCTTGAAGTTCTGGATTCGAATTCAGGAAATGCTTTTATTGTAAGAGCCTGAGACAACGAGAGCTTTTATCTGCTCCACTTAAGTTTGTAATAAGTGTTTTGGTGGCGGAATTTCCGACGGTTCAAAAACATTAGTGATATAAAAGTATTTAATTATTCATATTTTGTGATTGGAGCTAATCCAAACGGGCTAGTTGAATTAGCACTAAATCCAACCCCACCTAAATAATTTGGGATTTAGTTGATTGAATTGGACATATTCCAAAGACTATTTTAACAAAAAATTAAAAAACAATATCCCAAAATTAAAATAATTGATACATTAATTAATTATAATAAAACATAAATAATAGCTATCCATCCAATTATATGCCCATTCCCTAAATTAGATTTAGGGAAGGAGATATGTTTTTTTTTAATCCAATAATATATCTTATATTTATTATATATTTTTCAAGTGGTTACACACCTTATATTTAGGATATAAGAAATTACCAATTCATTAATTAAACAATATCTATTTTTAAAAGATTATCATTCTGATGGTCAAATGAATTTAAAATATACTAGCTGGTAGAAAGTATGTAGGAGAATTGTTAGAACAAATCTTCCTATATGACTTACTGTACGGGCCAAATTTGAGCTAAGGCATTTCTGACTTTTTGTTTCAGGCCTAGCATCCAGTGATCTCCGACTCCCCTTAACAAATCCCAAAATAGACTGAAGGGCCCACACACAAATGGAATGCCCAATTTCCATCAATCTAAAGGATCTAAGACTCTCCAAAGGAAGCTCATTTTCATAAGTCTATATTGGTACAAGATTGTTTCACAAGCTCGTACCAAAGAAAATATCTTACTTAAATAACGTCCTAACTGTTAGGGTTGGTGCTCAGAGCGCCAATCCGGATCGTATTTATGTCTGATTCATGAATACGAGCTATACATTTTTTCCATAATATTACTGATTTAATGGAAGCACCTCTTGTCTTTTATATACGTATTCGATCTAATTTCGATTAGATTGATTAGATTGAAACTAAATCTGATTTAGTGATATATATATATTAGACAAAGACCATATGATTTACAACGTAGTGCACAGTTACAACATAGATTGTAATTGACATTGGGAAGTGTCACTATAAGTTGTATATCCTTAAATTAAGTTCATGGTCAAGATTTACTGACACGGGTCGGTTAGTAAAAATCCGTTGAGACCAGTACATGTCGTATATCGGACTTGGTCCGATGGTTTATCCCAATGAACCATGAGTCTTGGGAGACTCGTATAGACGTGTAGGTATTTATTTGATAAATACTGAACGACTCACCGAAGATTTCCTAATAGATGGTACACCAACGTCAATAGGAATCTTCTCGGGTGTTGAGTAGCATAGTGATTCTTTGACTTGAGATACCACTGTGGATATATGAGTTATCCTCCACACTTAGATGACAGTCACGTCACCGATCTATTTAGATCAGACCTCCGCCTGTTCGTTGGGTGTGGACTCATGCTCATGATATCCTGTGAGTATCAAGAAAAGATCCGTCAGTTCTGTGTACAGAGCATAGGTAGTCCAAATGTGATTAGCAATCTGTTAAATCTATGGCCATAGTATACTTCGGAAGTGAGTTCCGAATGTTATTTAGAGATTGCTAATTGATACGTCGACGAGTATTATTCCTATAGAGATTTGACGTTTATATCTATATCTCTCGGATAATCCGGATACCTGACGGAGGGATTATACGTATACAGTGACCTCGACCTGTATGATTCAGCGAGTTTATCCGTGGTCGTCATAATTTACGGGTGGGTGAATTATGCACACGAAATTAGATTTCATGACGGATATGTCTGAATCTAGAGAGTCTCACTAATGAATATACTCGTAGAGCACTAGGGCAACTGTTATAAATAATAATGATTATTTATGACTCGTTTAACGGTTAAACGAAAAATACATGCAATCGGGACCTAACGGTCATTCCCGAATTAATGTGTATTTGAATTTAATATTTGATATTATTAAATACACATTAATTAAATATTAATTGTGATATTTTACATATATCATTAATATATGTATTTGAGATATTTAATGTAAATATAATACATATATTTAAGATATTTATATTTGATTATTTGATTATTTAATTGTTAAATAATTAATTAATTAATATCACAAATATCTTAAAGTAATGATTTATGCTTTATGATTGTAAATTTACTTTATTAGATATTTGTTATATTTATTAAAGTATAAAATGTGGACTAATGAGAATGAAACAAATATAATAAAATTGTTTATTATTTTTGCAAGGCATATTCACGCCCAAGTGTGGAAATGATATACAAAAATGTTTTGTTTCATTTTTCATATTAAGACAACTAAAACAAAATTATTACAAAGAGAGTTGAGAGAAAATTGAAGAAGGAAAGCAAGAACAAAGCCAAAATTTGGAATTTTTGTAAGTTTCTTACATTTTCTTCTATATAGAAAATGTTTCTATTATTCTTAACTTCAAATTGTGTGTTAAGTTAGTTCTCTACTCTTTAAATTTGTAATTAAATTTGTTGGAAGCTTGTTTGAAGATGTTATGCATGTATGATTAATTTGTGAGCTTATTAGTGTAATTAAGCTTAACTAAATTAATTAGATATTAAAGTTGTCATTCTAGAGTTGATTACCCATTCATATTAACCTAGAATTGTTCTTGATTAATTTCATGATGGTGAGGCTTGATTGGTGTGGTAATTGAAAGATTAAGTATTGAATTTTATCAATTTAATGTAAATTGCCCCATTTGAGTATTTATGAAATTAGGGTTCTTAACCCATTCCAATTTTGGGGCTTTTCATATATATGATATAATTTGTTGTATATTTGATGTGTGTAAATTTGGGATTAATTGGATTTGATCTTGATGTGTTTTGAACAAATTGGGCCAAATTACAATTAATTAAAGTTCAAGGTTGTTTTCGTAATTCTGGAAAATTACTGGCAGATTGCGCAAATCTGAAAAAGTTTCTGGTTTTGTTGCAAAATTGTAAAAATTATTTTGGGATTGATTGGAATCAATTAAATATGTAATTGACATATTTAAAACTAAAATGATATAAATGGCAATACTTTGGGGTCTTATTGCAATTAATGATAAATCTGATTTTTCTGATAAAAATTCAGTTTTTATTTATGAGTAATTAGAATAAATTAGTTTATTTTAATTGCCAAAGAAAAATATTTATCGTAAATTATTTCGGAGTGAAAATACGCGAATTGGTGAAAAAAACGGCGTTACCGGATAACGGCAGCCCAAACAGCGAACTGGTCACTGTTCGGGCATCCTACGTATTGTCCAAATATTTTAGGGGCTGACCTGGGCAGTCCCCATGAGCATTGATTGGTCGGTTCGGCCGGAAACGCGTTTTATGCTATTTTGCGGAAAAAACGTTTTCGTAAAAGTTTTCGTGATGTTTCTATATTATTTATGTCGTTATATGATATCGAATAAATACGTTTAGGTGAAATATGAATGAATTATTAATATTGTATATTAAATAATTTATTCGTAAGTTTAAAATTTTAAACTACGATTTCGCCCCCGAACAGCGCGTCCCATTCCGCTGCGCCTCTCTGATTTGACCCCAACAAAACTGGTATCAGAGCGAGTCTGATCCTGGACGCCCGATATGAATAGCCCTTTTAAAATTCAATGTTTAGTTTAATCATTAATTTATACATGTATTTGTTATTTAATTTGATTAAATAAAGTAAAAGCATCTTTTGTTGGAAAAATCCCCGATTAAATAAGGTTTTAAGAAAGTGACTAGTATTAGGAATACTTGTTTCTACGTCCGCCTTGTCAATACGGATGAAATATTTTCATGATGCTATGGCTGTAACGTGCCAAGCTGTGCAGTATAGTTGAAGGTAGTTCATTTGCGCCGGTAGAACTTATATGATAAGAGACAAATCAAGTGAAAATGGAAATCCTGAACGTGCCAAAGCTGTCAGGACTACATCGGTAGCTTGAGTTGTCATTGACAAGTTTAACCTTGATACGCCTCCTTGTGAACGTGCCAAAGCTGTCATTATCATAATGAAAACGATCAGGACCGAACCTAGGAGTCACAAGAGGTGATTGACAATGAGTTGTCTACCTAATGAATATACGTAGGCAAGAACGTGCCAAAGTTGTGAGTCGAAATATATTCATGGGGTCCACCTTCCATTATGGAATTCAATTTATATTGAGTTCTCGTTTCCGTTGGGGATTACGGTATTATGTAAAGTAGTGGGAGGCACTGCTAAGTTAAAAATCCTTAACTTATGTGGTGTGTATATTATGTAAATTGTCGCTTATGTTATTCCTTATTCTATTTGTTTGATAGAAATAAAACTTTATCCACTGCATGCATATTATATATATGTTTTCTGACTTCGATTATGGTTGCAGCAGATTTCGAATATGTTCTAGATTAGAATATATATTGATATAATCCTTCTAGACAGAATAGTTTCTTATGCAGTAAAGATTGACATGAATTGGTTCACGTCTCGAGATTCTTCACTGGCATTAAGAAAATCCCATTAGGTATTTGTTTATTAATAATGACGTTCAATGGCTTTAGTGACATTCGGAGGTACGTGTCAGACACTATTTGTTTTTGATTATTTGCAATGTTGTAAATGATTTGAAAGTAAATAATAAGCTAAAGAAAGTAGATGCATATAATTGTGTATAGAAAATACTGATTTTCATACTACGACAACTGTAGATATTGGATATCAGATCTCCCGTCTAGATATTTAAAATATTGTTGAATGATGTTTCGATATTTGATATCAGAACTTGCGACTATTTGATAGTTACTTTTTCTATGCAAACAGTTGTTACATATTTTAAAATAACTAGTAGTGTCATTTACGAATAGATAAACATTAAGAAAAATATTCGGTTAAGCAAATAACTTAGAACATTATTTTATGAAATTTTATCACTTAAGTATTGGATGCTTATTCCATATGGTGAATGATGGTTTGATATTAGATCACTCCTCATATCCTTATCCATTTAACGAATATTGTATTCGGGAAAGTGACTAAATCTCATTTAACCAATGACTGTCATTGGACCAGAAAATTTATTAAATTGATACATTGGATGTATGTAATTTAATGAATTGTAAATTACTTAAGATAGTTTTCTTACTTCGTAACTTAGTCAATGAACTGTCATGACTTAGTTACATGTTTCTGATGAAACACCGATAGAATATTTTGACTTGTTCAAAGATATTTGATCTGAAGTGTTGAAAATTGTATCTTTAAAATTCATCGTGATTCTTTGAATTGTTCAAAGATGTTTGATACGATCAAACATATGAATTAATAACAATTTGTTCTAAGGTTATTCGAAGAATATAATTCTGACTTCAATATAATTCTTCCACGATTCCATATTGATGGAATTGATTGATGGAAGAAATCGAATCTTATACGATTTGATTCGTTTGATATTGAATGTTACCGAATTAGTTTCAATACTCTTGGGGTTATGCTCCAGTAACACTTATTCATCTTTTTAATTAGGTTCCATTAGTTTCTATAGTTATATATATGATATGTATAAGTAGAAAATTCGAATCTTGAAATGTTTAAGATTTGAATTATCTTTTGTACAATTGTTATATAATTGATATTACTTGCGCCTCGGAGGTACGAGTAGAAGTTTATCATTTATTTTATTTAATAGAATATTGTATTTTGTGATAGAATATCTTTTCTACGATTCGAGTAATAAAATTATTTATTACTTAATATGTAACATTGGATGTTGACCATTGTATAAAAGACTTGACTTATTGAAGTCAAATACGGTGATAAACTATAAATGGAACTACATAATTAATAAGATGAAAATACCATTTTATTACTTCCATATAAGTGCAATAGGATGTCAGAATCATTAGCAAAGTATTTGATACTTAATGATTTTGTTGTTTTCTTATCGAAGAAAATTATCATATAACTTATAGTGGGAACGATATTTGATATCGATTCCGGAAATTAGCATTAAACAATAGATCTAAGATTGTTCATAGCTTACTACGATCAAGTTTAGAACTGATTGAGCTTTAGTTATGAAACATTCATAAAATGTGCAAATGATTTGCGCAGCAAAAGCATGGTGAGCTTATTAAAGGTTTGACTTAATAGTATGACAGTGAGAAAAGTTATACTCAGCGGTCTATTGTAGATTCTGAGGAAACTTCTCTCTAGTCGCACTGATTGAACAATTTAAGATCTGTTGGTTAATGATGATATTAAATTGTACATTTTAGCTAAAAGAATACAAAGTGGCGTTTCTGAATGATTTCTTTAGATAAGAGATCCATTGTGATTTCTTAGTTTGAAGAGTTCATTTTGGAATGGCCCTGGAGTTTGTATTATGCTAAGATTACAATTTAATATATAAGCTTATACAGCCTAGTGTAGACTCGGATGAGCTTTCCAGAAATTTGTGTTTTCTAATTTTGATATTAGTCAGATTGTTGATTTTATCAAAACATAGAGAGTACATATGGGATGGGCAGGGTCAGTGGGAGCATACAAATTCTTTATAGTTTACATCATAATGACATAATCATTATTAATGAAATACTGAGATGTTTATGAGGTAAAGATTTACCTCGTCTTATTTTCTCATTTAAAGCAGTGGGAGTAGTCTCTATTATATTTAATATAAAGTTTATATAAGAATAAAACTAAGAGACTTGTGAGATACTCCTGGACGCAACAAGACTATCTGTATGACAGTTAGTATAACTGTTTGACAGTTAGGTGTGTCTTATATATAGTATTCATCTTTCATAAAGGATGATACCTTTTTCGAAAGAAATATTGATTAGAAGGTCTAATCAATCTTATACATCATAGGATGATGGTATAATGAATATTATATTGAGTGCGATTAGAGATATCAATTTAATCGTAATTGTTACGAGTTATTTTGATATCCTCTGAACCATATGATGAGTCTTGAAACATGTTCTTCATTATCTTTGAGATATTAAGAACGAGTTTCTATTAATGGAGAATAAATCTGCAACCATTTGGTTAGATTAGTTTTTAGTCTAATGATGACGTTAGATAGTCTACGTCAGAAAAGATGCAGTGGGAGTGTCACAGATGATTCCACTACAAGAGTGGAATTAGTTGTAACTTATGAAGTATTGACTTATGAAGTTGCAAAGTGACCTCTAAGATTAGAAGTTTGTTATTAGTATTGTGTTTGCGGTTGTCTACAAAGTATTTGGATTTGATCCATAAATACTTAGATAATTTAGTAGCTGAAGCACAATGTTGATGTAGCATCTGAGTCATATTTATGTAGAACTTAGTTTCTACAAAAATATGAATGATGTTTGTTAAGGAAAATGATTGTGTTGTTGGACAAATCAATATGTCATAGCGGACTTACTTGTTGTTACTACTCTTGAACGCTAGGTGAGTTCTTGAGGGCCATGAGTATGTGATAAACATTGGAATGTGTATATGATACCATGGATTGGCACTAGAGCAAGTGGGAGAAATTGTTAGGGTTGGTGCTCAGAGCGCCAATCCGGATCGTATTTATGTCCGATTCATGAATACGGCAATACCTTTTTCCATAATATTACTGATTTAATGGAGGCACCTCTTGTCTTTTATATACGTATTCGATCTAATTTCGATTAGATTGATTAGATTGAAACTAAATCTGATTTAGTGATATGTATATATATTAGACAAAGACCCTAGGATTTACAACGTAGTGCACAGTTACAACATAGATTGTAATTGACATTGGGAAGTGTCACTATAAGTTATATATCCTTAAATTAAGTTCATGGTCAATATTTACTGACACGGGCCGGTTAGTAAAAATCCGTTGAGACCAGTACATGTCGTATATCGGACTTGGTCCGATGGTTTATCGCAATGAACCATGAGTCTTGGGAGACTCGTATAGACGTGTAGGTATTTATTTGATAAACACTGAACGACTCACCGAAGATTTCCTAATAGATGGTACACCAACGTCAATAGGAATCTTCTCGGGTTGAGTAGCATAGTGATTCTTTGACTTGAGATACCACTGTGGATATATGAGTTATCCTCCACACTTAGATGACAGTCACGTCACCGATCTATTTAGATCAGACCTCCGTCTGTTCGTTGGGTGTGGACTCATGCTAATGATATCCTGTGAGTATCAAGAAAGGATCCGTCAGTTCTGTGTACAGATCATAGGTAGTCCAAATGTGATTAGCAATCTGTTAAATCTATGGCCATAGTATACTTCGGAAGTGAGTTCTGAATGTTATTTAGAGATTGCTAACTGATACGTCGACGAGGATTATTCCTATAGAGATTTGACGTTTATATCTATATCTCTCGGATAATCCGGATACCTGTGACGGAGGGATTATACGTATACAGTGACCTCGACCTGTATGATTCAGCGAGTTTATCCGTGGTCGTCATAATTTACGGGTGGGTGAATTATGCACACGAAATTAGATTTCATGACGGATATGTCTGAATCTAGAGAGTCTCACTAATGAAATATACTCGTAGAGCACTAGGGCAACTGTTATAAATAATAATGATTATTTATGACTCGTTTAACGGTTAAACGAAAAATACATGCAATCGGGACCTAACGGTCATTCCCGAATTAATGTGTATTTGTATTTAATATTTGATATTATTAAATACACATTAATTAAATATTAAATTGTGATATTTTACATATATCATTAATATATGTATTTGAGATATTTAATGTAAATATAATACATATATTTAAGATATTTATATTTGATTATTTGATTATTTAATTGTTAAATAATTAATAATTAATATCACAAATATCTTAAAGTAATGATTTATGCTTTATGATGCCTTGTTTCCATTGGCCCATTTGTAAATTTACTTTATTAGATATTTGTTATATTTATTAAGTATAAAATGTGGACTAATGAGAATGAAACAAATATAATAAAATTGTTTATTATTTTGCAAGGCATATTCACGCCCAAGTGTGGAAATGATATACAAAAATGTTTTGTTTCATTTTTCATATTAAGACAACTAAAACAAAATTATTACAAAGAGAGTTGAGAGAAAATTGAAGAAGGAAAGCAAGAACAAAGCCAAAATTTTGGAATTTTTGTAAGTTTCTTACATTTCTTCTATATAGAAAATGTTTATTATTCTTAACTTCAAATTGTGTTGTTAAGTTAGTTTCTCTACTCTTTAAATTTGTAATTAAATTTGTTGGAAGCTTGTTTGAAGATGTTATGCATGTATGATTAATTTGTGAGCTTATTAGTGTAATTAAGCTTAAATAAATTAATTAGATATTAAAGTTGTCATTCTAGAGTTGATTACCCATTCATAATTAACCTAGAATTGTTCTTGATTAATTTCATGATGGTGAGGCTTGATTGGTGTGGTAATTGAAAGATTAAAGTATTGAATTTTATCAATTTAATGTAAATTGCCCAATTTGAGTAATTTATGAAATTAGGGTTCTTAACCCATTCCAATTTTGGGGCTTTTCATATATATGATATAATTTGTTGTATATTTGATGTGTGTAAAATTTGGGATTAATTGGATTTGATCTTGATGTGTTTTGAACAAATTGGGCCAAATTGCAATTAATTAAAGTTCAAGGCTGTTTTCGTAATTCTGGAAAATTACTGGGCAGTTTGCGCAAATCTGAAAAAATTTCTGGTTTTGTTGCAAAATTGTAAAAATTATTTTGGGATTGATTTGGAATCAATTAAATATGTAATTGACATATTTAAAACTAAAATGATTAAATTGCAATACTTTGGGGTCTTATTGCAATTAATGATAAATCTGATTTTTCTGATAAAAATTCAGTTTTTATTTATTGAGTAATTAGAATAAATTAGTTTATTTTAATTTCCAAAGAAAAATATTTATCGTAAATTATTTCGGAGTGAAAATACGCGAAATTGGTGAAAAACGGCGTTACCGGATAACGGCAGCCCAAACAGCGAACTGGTCACTGTTCGGGCATCCTACGTATTGTCCAAATGTTTTAGGGGCTGACCTGGGCAGTCCCCATGAGCATTGATTGGTCGGTTCGGCCGGAAATGCGTTTTATGCTATTTTGCGGAAAAACGTTTTCGTAAAAGTTTCGTGATGTTTCTATATTATTTATGTCGTTATATGATATCGAATAAATACGTTTAGGTGAAATATGAATGAATTATTAATATTGTATATTAAATAATTTATTCGTAAGTTTAAAAATTTTAAACTACGATTTCGCCCGAACAGCGCGTCCCATTCCGCTGCGCCTCTCTGATTTGACCCCAACACTAACCCCTTATGTGCCAGCCCACGAAACGCCCAGACTCATAACTACCCCGTTCATGGATCAGCCGTTTTTAGCACCAAACAGACGAGCAATAAAATACATTAAATATACACACCTCCCGAGTGCATATAAATAAGAGAAGAAGTCCAATAGGGAAGGGAAAATAACCATCACAGCTCTCAGCTTAGTCATACTCTCTCACAGAGCTCTCAGGACCACCAACCTATCGACCTCACGGCAGCCCACGGGGATCAAGGTAATCGCTGCCCTTACTCCTCATTCTACGATATTAATAGCTCATTTCCTCTACTGACTTGGGCGTCAGAGTGCTTATGGCACCCACCACACTGGTGGGAAGTCTCCACGCTCACTCTACCTTTGTTTTGCAGGATCGCTAGTGCCCCCAAACAATAAATTCTCTATTGTTGACCTCGGGCAAAAACCAGCGTCTACACTCACTAAGTTAAAAGTGATATCATTTTCTAATAACGTATGGAGCCCGTTGGAGATACTCTTTTAGTTTATTAAAATATTCATATATTTTTACTTTTGAGGGCTCGAGTGGAGTTTGATCTTAATTAGATTGGCAAATGAGTCGGGTTTTGAAAAGCCATACCATAATTTAAATATTTTATTTATGTTCAAGCATGAAAAAACACAATAAACACATCAATTTAAAATTTAAGAAAATAAAATTTTCCAATATCTTGAAAATATCGATAAACAACACTTAAATTTGATGATAAATTTTTCTAAATTCCACCCATTTATCAAGCGAACCTTGTAAAATTTTTCCTAACCAAACCCAAACCCAGCAGGTAGAGAAGGATTTTTTCCACCTCTATTTGCGATAACTTGAAATTCAATATTAGCATTTTAAAAGATACTAAGGACCTATTTGTTATAAATAAAAAATGATTTATATATAAAAATAAAAATAGAAATAGAAAACTCGATACACGAAATAAAATAAATGCATAGATATATATGAGGGAAAAGCAAAGAAACCGCGGCGACATGCAGATCCCTTTTGCAATAAACTCTTTCCACTTTTACATTCAAATGCTTATAATAAAAAATACATTTAATTTATTTTTATTTAAATTTCCTTATTTTCCCAATTTATTATATTCCATTTTATGTTCTTATTGATTCGGTTAAGGGTTTCTTTCCTGTCTTATTGTTTTAATTTTAATTTTTTTTTTTCCAAAAACATTAATTTTCTCCATAAATTTGGGGGCTGTAATGTGAAAGTAACTGTTCGTTCGTTCGTTATGTTAAAGAAACAAACCAATTGCGTTCAATTTTAGAACAAAACTATATAACCCAAATCGAAATCTCATGTCTTGTGCAATTCGCAGTGATCCCTTTTGCAAGGGATTTCACAGCAATGGGACTACTACTACTACTACTACTAGTAGTGATATTATCAACAGCAGCAGTAATGGGTTCTTGAGATTTAAAGGCAAAGTGAATGGAAACTTGATATTGCGGGGATGCTTTGATTCTTCTAATAAAGTGAAGGCTGGTGCTTTTGCTTCTCTGCAAAGGGTGCCTCATTTGGAGATTGCTTCATCTGAGGATCGTCCGGATGATAGATTGGTTAATGGCTGTGAAAGAGGGAACCCACTTGGGTTATTTGATAACCCTTTGTCTGGAAAATTTGTTGTTGCTGTTGATGTCGACGAGGGTATGAACAAAAAACTTTGTTTTTATTGTATAGGGTAGCTGATGTTTCTGTATTATCATGTATGCGTTTCTAGGAATGATTTATAGTATCTTGTAGGATCAAGGATGAAGCATCCCTTTTAGGTGGTGTGTATTTGGTGGTGCATACTAATTGTGGATATTGTGACTTTTGGGATGACCATATTAGCTTGTTTATTCCTTAAATTTTTGTTATTCGGCTGTGTGATGACTTTTGAAGGCTATTGTTTCGTAGGTAGTCTTCTTAGTATTTGTTTATTTGAGTTCTGTATTCTGATGTGCATGTGTTTTCTTTTCTTGTTTGTTGATTTGCAGTTCTGGGAAATTTTGTGTCAGCTCTGAATATATTTATTGCGGATTGTTACTCATTGAATCATTCAGTTTCTGAGTACCATGTCTATGAGTTCTTCAAGGTATAATCTAAAATCTTTCCGTGGGTTTTCTGTCATCAGAAAGTGATAGAAAGTGATGAGTACATTAGCTAGTTTAATACATTAGGTAGTTTCTAGTGAACATGTGATGAGTTGTACGTTGTCTCCGGTCTCTTTTTTTTCCCATTTGTGTCAAGATCACAATTGAAATTTACTGGAGATTAGCAATTTCCTGCTGCATGTTTTCTTATAGACTTGAGCAATCTTCACTGCAATTAAAATCAAGAAAAAAGTGGATTTATAGAAGCACAAGCAAATGGTTGTTTTCAGGATATGGCTGGATTTTTGTGCGGATTTTGCCTGGTGCATACTGCATTTCTGTAATGTTGCTTCTCTCTGTCTCCTAGGAATTTGTGTAATTACATCAAATTACCCTTAGAAATCCTCACACGTCCTGATCAAGAGTAGTTTTGTAGTGAAGTCTTCTAATTACTTGAGAAATATTTTCTTTAAATTCGAAGTTTGTGCACGAGGTTGCACCCTATCAAGCTAACCTCCCAGCCTTCCTCCCTAATAAACCTTTCAACCAGAAGAAAAATTGTGAACATTCTAGTATCTAGGTTAGGGTGCAGCATTTTTGACGCTGAGATGATTTATATAATCTCACTCTTTTTTTCCTTTCAATCACTGACATGATTTATATAATCTTGCTCTTTTTTCCTTTCAATCAATTCCGTTAATACTTAATAGAATAATTCTGAACATCTCTAGGATATGTAATCTGATGCATTGTTTGTTTCTGTTACAGATATGGGGCTGTTCACGAGACGAAGGTATATTGCTATAAATATTAGTTGTTTTTGCTGATTTGCATTTTTTGGGGTGTTTTCTTTTTATGTGACATACTTGATTCAGTATCTAAATGTGCAATTTATAAATTTTCACTTGTCATACTGGTGGAAATTCTTAGTTTATAATAGTTTTGTTACTTCAACTATTTATTTGTTCAGTACTTGCATCTGCTCTGGATCAACTGCACTATAATCCTTTTTGGAGAAAATTTTTTTATCAGAAAATTGTCTTTCTAGTAATGTTACAAACAATGTTTGAAATCGTCTACTTGTTATAACAGCTAATCTCCGTGTCCATGAGTTCTTTAAAACACCATATTTCAAGACTGGCATCCTCCCACTTCCAGGTGCTCAGAAGGCGCTTCATAAGTTATCAAGATATTGTAACCTATCAGTTGTGACGTATGTATGATTAATGTATATTTCTTTCTATGGTTCTTATGATTTAAACTATACATTAACTGGATCTCCTGATAACTATAAATAGGTCGCGGCAAAATGTTATTAAGGACCATACCATTCAATGGATTGAGAAGCATTATCCAGGACTATTTCAGGAGATCCACTTTGGAAATCACTTTGCGCTTGCTGAAGAGTCCAGACCGAAGTCAGAAATTTGCAGGTACACTATGGTCCGCCTTTACTACATTGCATCTAGATTTCCAAGTTTGATATATCCATACAAGCTTTTTGAAGTCGTTACTTTGAAACTGGGAGTTCAATTATCAAAATGGTATTTGAAGTGAAAGTATTTTTAATTATCTCGTTTCACTGTGACTATACAAGCTTGCTATTCAAGGTCATTTTGTTCTATTTATAAAAATTGAAAATGAAAATGAAACTATGTGGGCTTATCGGTTTGTGAGTTTTGTTAGGGCAATTAACTTCATCTGCCAAAGTCCGTACAGATTTCTGTTGCCGGCCAATTCAGTCGTGATGAATTGTTTTTGGCAGGTCAATAGGAGCGAAAGTTCTGATTGACGATAACCCAAGATATGCAATCGAGTGTGCTGAAGTTGGAATCAAAGTTCTTCTATTTGATTATGAGAATTCATATCCTTGGTGCAAGACAGATTCTGTCCATGAGCATCCCCTGGTGACCAAAGTTCATAACTGGGAAGAAGTAGAGCAACAGTTAGTTTCTTGGATCATTAAGTAGTCTTGAAATAACAACTATAGAGACCTGCGTTTAATTAAGATTCTATTATTGAATGATTCTATGCTAAGCACAGCTGATGATGCCGAAAAAGGTCAGCTTACCTATGGGTTCTGAGTTCTGACATATGAGAGCTTGATTGTTTTATGCCTTTTGGTAGAAATTAGGATTGACAGAAAATCTTAAACCTCGATTGGGATTTGGGATTTAATGGAGTAGGGTTTCTAAGTCGACTATGGCGATGGGGCATATCCGATCTTCCAACCATTGATCTAGTTGAAAATGAGCAAATGGCATTTACAGAAGGCCAGTTCTACTGACACTAAACCTGGCTGGGGTCCCTCACTCCAATCCCTTGGCTGAACCTTTCGTGGCCGTGATCACTCATACCACATTGAATGAAAAATCGCCTCGAATAAAAATTTCGGTCGAAATTTAAGATGATTTTTAATCCTGAATAAAATTAATCTAAATTCCCATAATATTTAAAAACTAAATAAATCCTTATAATAGTAAGGTTGGCTGAAATCTCGAATTCCGATTAAGATCTCATCCATTTTGATCCAATATTTGGGATGAGTTTTCGTTTTGAATGAAAATTTCAGTCGGGTTACGGGCTATTATTTTGTCCCAAATAAAAAATCGGATTGGGATTCGAGACGATTTTTTATCTCGAATCCAAAAATTTTAGCCTAAAATTTCCTGAATCTCAATTGTGATTTAGGATCCTACACCAATTGGCCTGGGATTCGAGACGATTTTTCGTCTCTAATCAAAATAGAGATTTGGATTCAAGATAGGACATGATAGTAATATGGATAATACAATATGAGACTCGGTCAGGACGAGACTTTTCGATTGTCATCCCTACCTGATAGTTTTAGGGGTGTGCATTAATCGGTTTTAACCGATTAACCGAACCGTTCCGACCCATTTTTTATTATGGTTCGGTTAATTTGGTTAAATCGGTTATTGCGGTTAAAATTTTTAACTTTTTCGGTTATTCGGTTCGGTTGCGGTTATGAGATTCTTATAACCGAACCGACCGATTAACCGAAATTAAACTATATATATATATATATATATAGTTAAAAAATCAAGGATTAACCGACCGAACCGACCGATGCACACCCCTAGATAGTTTTACCGAGAGAGGGAAGTTTTAGCAGGCAAAAGGGTTTTGCTTAGTTTTTAAACATTATTAGGGTTTCGATTAATTTTATCAATATTAGGGGATTATGCTCATTTTTCCCATTATAAATTTTGCAAGCGTCAGGCTAAAAAATACACACTCAAAATTTTAAATTATATCTTATTTTTGAAAAAATATTAAGTTTATAAAGTTGGGGTACATAGTTTATTTTTAATATAATGTGACATTTCATATTCATTGATTAGTGATAAATTATTATTATATTAATAATTATATGTAAAAATTTTGTATCTCTCTGTGAACTTAACTCT
This sequence comes from Zanthoxylum bungeanum, assembly GCA_019454045.1. Taxonomy (NCBI): domain Eukaryota; kingdom Viridiplantae; phylum Streptophyta; class Magnoliopsida; order Sapindales; family Rutaceae; genus Zanthoxylum; species Zanthoxylum bungeanum. The sequence goes on from SKCR01055272.1 coordinate 28,352, forward strand.
ACACTATTGTTATTTCAAACATCCTCCTATGAAAAAAAGAAATGTTCTAGGCTGCTCATTGAGCCACCAATGAGGTTTTTTTTTTTTAAGCAGACATGTCCAAATATATATTTATAATCTTTTATCTTCTCAAGATTCAAACCCAAACACAACGCTTTGAAGCATTTATATTTACCAACTCTATGCCCTTTGGGGGCTCAAGTATTTTGTGAAAAAAGCCACCAATGAGTTTAGTCAACCGCTAATATCAATCAAAAATTTTAAATAAAATGGACAACTATTGAACAAAAATTTATATGAAACAGATATATGAATGACGTGATACGATCAATAATTTGATATATATATATATATATACACACACTAAATCATACAAACAAACGATAAGACATAACTTAAAATCAACAAATATTCTTGAACTCATTCTATTGCCACCCCTATGGCTATGCCTCCCACAATATAAAACAAAGTATCCAACTTATGTTCCCATTTTAATTTTTGTCAGTTTCTTCTTTCTTAACACTAAAAGCTGCTTCCTTCACCTCAATTTTTGGAACAAAAATGATAAACCTACCGACCTTTTTAGAGAATTTTTTCCATACTCCCTCACTGTTGCTACAGTGAACTACAGTACCTCACTGTAGCTACAGTGAGGGAATCGGGAAAAAATTCGATAAAAAAATCTGTATGTATATCATTTCCCTTTTTGGAAAACTCACCATTAATTGCAGTTAACTGCCTTCACATTCGGGATTACTATTTTCTAAGCCTCTCGTCTTGAGTTCGAATTCAGAGAGTGTGTTTCTTATAAGAATTTATGATAGTCGGGGATTTTACTTGTCTCGTTTAAACCCGGAAATGATGATTTGACGGCGAAATTTCCAACGATTTCAAAAAAAAAAAAAAAAAAGTCGAGATTACTACATCAGCTGACGTCACCTTCTTCGGGATTACCGTAATAAGCATTCATGTCACACATCTTGATTCTGCTTCTTTGTGTTCAATTTGTTTCTACTAAGTAATAATGTGAAGAAAATTAATATGATGGTATTTATAGAAGCATTTGAGACCGGTGATATTCTTCTTCTCTGAGTTTCAATTTGCCTGTGAGTTTTTTAATACTACTATATTAAAATTTAATTACATTTAAATTATAGAAATTTATTAAAAATATCTTATTACTTAACATTTATCTAAACAAAAAAAAAAAAAAAAAAAAACCTATATATTAAGTATAGAAATATTTAGTCCTGTATTTTAAATTTTATGTATCTTTAGTCATTTTTTTAAATAATAAGAGGTTTGACCTAATTTTTATTTTCAATTTTACTCTTATAATTTTTTTTAAAAAAAAAAAACTGTGAACAATACTTTTTTTAAAAACTTTTGAAAAAATGGTATGTAAGACCATATATATTTTAACTCATTTTCTCTTCTTTTGATACTACATTTTAAAAGCACATATTTTAAAATTTTAAATATATACTAAATATTAATTTCTCTTTGATTTTTTTTTTTTTTGGGTGCGGATGAAGCCACTTATAGTGTCATTGTGACGTGTTTAAACAAATAAATACTTAAATACACACTTAATTGACAGTCATTTTGTGAATATCGGTAAAAAATACAATCATAACGTGACTGAAGTCATAAGTATTATTGTTCTCAATGTATCTGAGCGTCAGTAATATATGACCTGAACAAAGAGTTTAGTAACTCTAATATCAATCATAATTTTTAAATAAAATGGATAAGGACTGAATAAAGATTTGTGTGAGACAAACATATGGATGACGTGATATAATCGACCAATAATGATCTGACAAATATATATTAAATTTGTAATTAACTAAGGGAAATGCTAACGAGTGCCATTATGGCATTTGTTAATGATGCATTTTAGGAAAGTTTTCATGGGAAAATGGAAAAAAATAATTAATGTTTTGACAACTTTTTACATTTCTCATAAAAAATGATGTGACAAATTTTCAAAAATAAATCCTTAACGAATACCCTCAGGATACTCATTAGCATTACATATTAACTAATAACAATAGAGAGAAATTTTTTTAATTAATATATATGATATATATTTATTAGATAGTCACAAAATACACATCTCATATAAATTTTTTTTGGGACATCGAGGTTGCCTCCATGTGAGATTCATATATTGATGTGCCCTGCAGCACTAGCTCACCTCGAATTTTCCCATACGAATTCAAATGACACGTATGTAACTATCATTCTTAAAGAATTAATTGATTAGTTGGTCCGTAGCCTCACATTTATGGCTGATTTATTTATTTTATTTATATTATTTATGCATCATAGCTAATGAAATATTCACCTCGCAATAATAATTTAATTTACTTAATTCTTATAACGAAGAATTGAAGAAAATACGATTTATTTTAGGTTTGTTTTAAAGGCAACTTTCTTTTACCTCATGAGTAATTTGAAATAGTGTAAAATATCCTAATCATTAACAGATGAATTAATATTAATTAGGGTAATGCTAACAAGTGCCCTTAGGGCACTTGTTAAGTATCAATTTTAGGAAAGTTTTTATAGAAAAAATGAAAAAATAATTAATGTTTTGATAATTTTTTATATTCCCTATAAAGTGATATGAAAAATTTCCAAAATTGGATCCTTAATGAGTGCTCTTAGGGCACTAGTTAGCATTACCCTATTAATTATATCGTTGCATTGCTACTTTGCATCAATAAACGATTGTTAAAAGCTTGGGATTTGGCCATGAGTTCGAGTTCAATGATATTTTTTTTGTAAAAATCTGAGGTAATCGAGAATTTATCTGATTTACTTAATTTCGAGTCAGGTAATTTGACGATAAGGTTTTCAAAGAAAAAAAATGTATAAGCACATGCCAACTTGTGGGGAAATATTGAAGATATATAATCCATTGACCATATGTAGACCCGGCCGGCGGTTCGGTTCGGTTCGGAACCAGAACCGAACCGGTTAATTCCGATTCGGTTCCGGTTCCACACTAAAGTGGAACCGGAACCGCAACCGCAACCGAACCGTTCGAAACCGGTTCCAGTTCCAACCTTTTTTTTTCTTTATTGAAAATAAAAAATTGAGATTGATAAATCAATATAATTTACATTTATGAATTTAAATTTATTATATTACATAATTATATTAAATTACAAATAAAATTTTTATCGAAAAATAAAAATATATATATTATATAAATTTAAACCGGTTCCGGTTAGAACCGCCGGTTAGAACCGCTGGAACAGTTCGGTTCCAACCGGTTCGGCTAGGATAGGAATCCTAACTGAACCGGTTAAGTTCCGGTTCGGTTACGGAACCGGAACCGTAACCTTAGCCAGGTCCAACCACATGATCAAAACTATCTAATTTATGGGGATTTTGAAAGAAAAAAAAAATATAATTGATTAATAAAATAAACCAACAAACCAACTCAATTAATTTCTTATGAGTCAACATTCTATACCTATCTAGGCAATCGCATATCCGTTTGAAGTTGAAGCATATTATAATATAAATCCCAAATAAATGAATGATAACATGCAAGCCAATGCTCACATTTCTTTTTAAATATCTTTACAATTATTTGACGTAATGAAACTTATTTCATATTTGACTTTATAATGTAAAAATTCATGAGTCTAATCAACTTTAAAATGAGTTTAAGAGTGGAAAATTTTCTTAAACTCATGTTCATAAACAAAGATAATTCTTAATCAATGTGTGATATTTTCTTCAATATCCCCATCACGTGCAGGTCAGTTTTTTTAAATTAAGTGTTTGACTAATGATAAAAATTTATGATTATTAATCAGAATTTCTTTTAAAAATTGAAGTTTGTAGAAAAAGATTTTTAATTTTACTCACTATCATAATATTGAAAAAAAACACACCATAATTATTTTTCAGTATAAAATAAAATTATATATCTCCATTTATAATACAGTTTATTCATCAAATTTTTTCAATCATAATACTGATAAACTTATATGTAAATGTATTGGTATATTGAATGTTGATGATATACATATATTTTTGTCCCTCTATCTTAATATTTTTTTTTGTGTATTTCGAGTTGTTTGAGCGCTCTGATGTGTTTTAGGTGTATTTCATAGGTAAAAATTACATTACGGTTTACTCGAACTCAACGAAGGATGAAACGATAAAATTGGAGCCAAATTGGGGCCAAAGTTAAAAGTTACCAGCGTGTTGGGACGCACAAATGAAGAAAAACGAGGCAAAGCACAACTTGACTGGCGTATTGGACACGTGTCACAAAGCAAAATGTGTTCCCCAATTCGCCCCGAATATGATTTTTAATGAGAAAAGACCCCTTAGACCTCCTATATAAGCATAAGTTCTTCATAAAACTTGAAAAAAAAAAAAAAAAAACTAATAACACAATTTTGGAGTCTCAAAGCATAGAAGAAAGCCCAGAATAAGGCAAGAACAACTGCTTTAACTAGTGATAGAGATTGAATGCAAAGACTGTGAACTAGAGTTCTTTATTCTCTTTTCTCTCTAGTTTATCTTGTATGAGTGATTGTTTTGTATTAATAGTGATTAACTCGTTTTTATTGATTATCATGAGTATCTAAATCATCCATATATGGTTGTAATGGACCTAAAGTATGTTATTTAATTAATTTGCATATTTTTATTCTATCGGGTTTGCTGTTTGATTATTTATTATTTTCTGAGTTTGAATGTATGTTTTATTATCTGGCCAATAATAGAATAGTCTTGGTAAATCCTTAGAAACTCGATAGAGAAAATTTAGATTAAGTATTGGGAATAATAACGCATGAACTGGTTTTTTTGAATAAAATTACCTTCAGGATAGAAATATACCTATCGAGCATGCTTAGCAATTATTAGAACTTGATCTTAATGAATTTGGTTTAAATTAATTAACATACACATATAGTTAATTAGTTGAAGTTGAATATTTATAACTAATCATTGAAAGTGGTTTGTAAATAATTAGTATTATAGGTTAATAATTCGTAACAACCCAATTGAAAGACAAGTGTCTGAATCTATTGTGTGTGTACTTAGGTGAAGCTACAACCCTAAGTTAAGTATGTTATTTTAAGTTAAGAATTTTAATTTTAATATTAATAGAAAATTATAAGTTTTTATGGATACGATATCCGACAAATAATCGCTATATTAGCGATACATACGATATAAAATCGCAATAAAATGTATTGTTATATTGGTGAAATTGTAATAATACAGATTTTGAGGGAGTTGGTGTCCATGTGATCTCAGTCAACTTTGGCGTGCCCCCTGCCCACAATCTCAAAATTAATTTCCAAAAGAAATTGAATGATCTCTTCCAACCCTTTTCCTTTATTATTTGGACACATAAAATTCAAAAGTATTGAATGCATGATATATGTATATGTATATGTATATGTATATGTATATGTATGGCCAATTAAACGAGTTATATAAGTGCGGATTTGAACTATGAATACTTTGCTACGCATTTTTTTTTTTAAAAAAACAGAAATAAATTTCATTATTGGAAAGAGTCAACAATACACTTTACTTTTGAAGGAAAAACATCATTCCATTGAACAGGATAAAAAAAAACCCTACGGCTATCTTTCATTATAAGTAATAATCATTTATTTTATATGACATTGGAAAATAATAAATAGAGTCTTAAATGTCTCATCTCATTACCTTCATTTTCTCCTTTTCAGGCAAAATATGACCATATAATGGGCACTCTCGCTTAACAGAAGAATGAGAATTTATCAGCTTCCTTGAGGAAAATCATGTAGATCCACCAAATGTTAACGTACCTACATTATTTTGTTTTATATAATCAAATCAAATTAGTCGAAAATATTTTCATAGATCAGTTATGTTGACGGTGGATTTCGGTCTCAGGGTAATATGAGAATATTACTCCCGAGGTAATCCTCCCTCAATAGTGAATTTGTTTGGTTATAGGGGGAACCAAAAGCAAACTTAGCAGAAAAAACAGATAATACGCCAATCGACAATGAGATTTAACGTGGTTCGGCGGATTTTGATCTCACCTACGTCCACGGGCACAAAAAGGATGGTGTTTTTTATTACTGAAATATGCTTCTCTGATATTTCTTGTGTTTACAAATCTAATCACAATGAGATTGATAATGATTCTGATGTTCCTTATGCATACTCTACCATCCTATTTATAATGCTGAAGAAATCAGACTCCTTCTTGTACAAGAATTCCCAGTCTAAGATGATTTTCTTTTCCTACAAGGTTTCCTAGTTGAAGCAATTCCCTTTTCCCATAAGGTTTCCTAATCAAAACTATCTTTACTTTCTTTATCCTATTAGGATGTTGATTTATCAATTTTACCCCATTGAAGTAGGATAATTAAATATCTTATTCTGTAGGAATATGATTTCTTATCTTCTGGAGCACGTCTCGCCGGGTGGTCGGTCTTCATGAGGTCGGTCATGATGGTTCTTCGAGCTGAGAATGCTTCTGCCGATCTGATTAATGCCCGGTCGCCTTTTGTCCCTGCCGTGCTGCTTTAAATTCTATAGTGCCTAAAAACACCATCAACATCTATCCCCTAGTTCTCGGTAACAACGAGTTTGCGAGTTGATGCCGGGAACTATAAAAAAGATGGTGTGCCGATGAATCCGTCGGTTGTCACTCTAGGAACCGCAGAGAAAAAAATGTCTTGGCTGCAAATCTGGTCCTTCCTGCCACCTTCATGTGCTCAGTCAACGAGGATCCCGATATCTACCTGTGGAGAAAATGCTTTGCCCTTATGCTGATGACGATCGACTCGGTGGGATGTAACCCGCCCCGAGCTGAGAATAACATTTGGCTCTGGGGGAATGTCACCTCTCTAGACCAATAGAAGGCCGACCATGGGGGAGATCCTCCGATCCCATGCCGATGATAAGTCTCTCGGTGGGACGTATCCCGACCCCGATCTGGAAGAAAGACTTGGCTCTAGGGGAATGTTACATCCTCAGTCCAAAGAAGCCGACTCGGTTGGACGTGACCCGACCCCGAGCTGAAAGAAAGACTTGGCTCTGGGGGAATGTTACATCCTCAGTCTAAAGAAACCGACTCGGTGGGACGTGACCCTACCCCGAGCTGAAAGAAAGACTTGGCTCTGGGGGAATGTTACATCCCCAGTCCAAATAAGCTGACTCGGTGGGACGTGACCCGACCCCGAGCTGAAAGAAAGATTTGGCTCTGGGGGAATGTTACATCCCCAGTCCAAAGAAGCTGACTCGGTGGGACGTGACCCGACCCCGAGCTGGAAGAAAGACTTGGCTCTAGGGGAATGTTACATCCCCAGTCCAAATAAGCTGACTCGGTGGGACGTGACCCGACCCCGAGCTGAAAGAAAGATTTGGCTCTGGGGGAATGTTACATCCCCAGTCCAAAGAAGCTGACTCGGTGGGACGTGACCCGACCTCGAGCTGAAAGAAAGATTTGGCTCTGGGGGAATGTTACATCCCCAGTCCAAAGAAGCTGACTCGGTGGGACGTCACCCGACCCCGAGCTGAAAGAAAGACTTGGCTCTGGGGGAATGTTACATCCCCAGTCCAAATAAGCTGACTCGGTGGGACGTGACCCGACCCCGAGCTGAAAGAAAGATTTGGCTCTGGGGGAATGTTACATCCCCAGTCCAAAGAAGCTGACTCGGTGGGACGTGACCCGACCCCGAGCTGAAAGAAAGACTTGGCTCTGGGGGAATGTTACATCCCCAGTCCAAATAAGCTGACTCGGTGGGACGTAACCCGACCCCGAGCTAAATAACCAAGCGGCATCGGCGGAACGAATCCAGCCCCGAGCCGAATAAACGAGTGGCATCGGCGGAACGAATCCAGCCCCGAGCCAAAATAAACATCGATCTCGGCGGTACAAGAGCAGACCTGAGCCGATTAACCAAGAGACCTCGACGGAACGAATCCAGCCCCGAGCCGAATAACCAAGTGGCCTCGGTGGAACGAATCCAGCCCCGAACCGAATACTCCTTGGGACTTATTCAGAAGGGAAATGAATCAACCTTTGAAGCCCTACCGAATCTGGCACGGGCGTCCCCTTACCAGACCAGTGGAAAACAAAAACAAATTTATGATAAGTAAAATCAAAAGGTGGGGGTGACTTAGCACTTGTCCCAAATCAAAACGTTTAAAGTGTAAATAACAGCACGGATGTCTCGAAACAGCGTCATGCCCGAGGCCTCCAAAACATAATTCTGAACCTTTCAATTCAGCGTCCTGGCGAACCAGGATTTGGATCAGGTGAGCGTTTTGAATGGTAAGGGCACCTCCTATGTACGTCAGGTCACTATGGAGCCTGCGTTTTGCACGAGGGCTCCTCCTTACCACGCTGGAGCAGGCGCACGCTACGGGGGCATAACGCCTCCCCGTGCCGCGCCTCTCTTGGATCCAAATGATGAATGGATCAAAGAGTGTCCGGGATACTAAGGGCATATTCCTCCTTAGGTCCGGTGTCACTGGAGCAAGCAATCGTCACGGGGGCATCGTCTCTCCCCGTGCTATGCTTTCCCACGGATCCATTACATCGAGTGGCCTCGGCGGAAAGAAATCCAGCCCCGAGCCGAATAATCAAGTGGCCTCGGCGGAACGAATCCAGCCCCGAGCCGAATAATCAAGTGGCCTCGGCGGAACGAATCCAGCCCCGAGCCGAAAGAAATCATCGGTCTCGGCAGTACAAGAGCAGACCCGAGCCGGAAAGAGGCATCGGTCTCGGCGGTACAAGAGCAGACCCGAGCCGGAAAGAGACATCGGTCTCAGCGGTACAAGAGCAGACCCGAGCCGGAAATAAACATCGGCCTCGGCGGTACAAGAGCAGACCCGAGCTGGAAATAAACATCGGCCTCGGCGGTACAAAAGCAGACCCGAGCCGGAAATAAACATCGGCCTCTGCGGTACAAGAGCAGACCCGAGCCGGAAATAAACATCGGCCTCGGCGGTACAAGAGCAGACCCAAGCCGGAAAGAAACATCGGTATCGGCGGTACAAGAGCAGACCCGAGCCGGAAAGAAATAAATATCAATAAAGCGGACTCGGCGGTACAAGAGCAGACCCGAGCCATAAAACAAATATCAAAACTATTGTGCGGGCCATAACAAACAAGCATAATCAAATGTCAGCTTAAGACAGAAGAGGTTTTACTTACATTTTTGGAATCCGTTGCCCTTTTTCCTCCCGCTATTTCGCTTTTCCTCCGACTGGTTCTTGCTTCAAGCTTCTCGTTGTTTATCCCTTCCATTCTCTCTAGTCGGTCCATCATGAATTTAGAAATGCTTGATTTTCCTTACTGTCTCTCCTCATGCTTTCTTCTATCTTCTCCATCCAATTCGTAGTTGAACTCCCCGGTGACTGGTGATTTCCGCCTTCTGCCATTGTCTTATCACGTGAGCTGCTTTTTGTTAGAGTCCCCACAGACGGCGCCAACTATTGACGGTGGATTTCGGTCTCAGGGTAATATGGGAATATTACTCCCGAGGTAATCCTCCCTCAATAGTGAATTTGTTTGGTTATAGGGGGAACCAAAAGCAAACTTAGCAGAAAAACAGATAATACGCCAATCGACAATGAGATTTAACGTGGTTCGGCGGATTTTGATCCCACCTACGTCCACGGGCACAAAAAGGATGGTGTTTTTATTACTGAAATATGCTTCTCTGATATTTCTTGTGTTTACAAATCTAATCACAATGAGATTGATAATGATTCTGATGTTCCTTATGCATACTCTACCCTCCTATTTATAATGGTGAAGAAATCAGACTCCTTCTTGTACAAGAAGGAGTCTGATTTCTTCACCATTATTGATATATAATGGTCTGCTCTTGTACCGCCGAGTCCGTTTTATTGATATATGTTTCCTTCCGACTCGGGTCTGCTCTTGTACCGCCGAGACCGATGTTTCTTTCCGGCTCGGGTCTGCTCTTGTACCGCCGAGACCGATGTTTCTTTTCGGCTCCGGTCTGCTCTTGTACCGCCGAGACCGATGTCTCTTTCCGGCTCGGGTCTGCTCTTGTACCGCCGAGGTCGATGTTTGTTTCAGCTCGGGGTCGAGTTACGTCCCACCGAGTCAGCTTCTTTGGACTGGGGATGTAACATTCCCCCAGAGTCAAGTCATTCTTTCCGGCTCGGGTCTGCTCTTGTACCGCCGAGACCGATGTTTCTTTCCGGCTCGGGTCTGCTCTTGTACCGCCGAGGTCGATGTTTGTTTCAGCTCGGGGTCGGGTTACGTCCCACCGAGTCAGCTTCTTTGGACTGGGGATGTAACATTCCCCCAGAGCCAATTCTTTCTTTCAGCTCGGGGTCGGGTTACGTCCCACCGAGTCGACTTCTTTGGACTGGGGATGTAACATTCCCCCAGAGTCAAGTCTTTCTTTTAGCTCGGGGTTGGGTCACGTCCCACCGAGTCGGCTTCTTTGGACTGGGGATGTAACATTCCCCCAGAGCCAAGTCTTTTTTTAGCTCGGGGTCGGGTTACGTCCCACCGAGTCGGCTTCTTTGGACTGGGGATGTAACATTCCCCTAAAGCCAAGTCTTTCTTTCAGCTCGGGGTCGGTGACGTCCCACCGAGTCGACTTCTTTGGACTGGGGATGTAACATTCCCCCAGAGCCAAGTCTTTCTTTCAGCTCGGGGTCGGGTCACGTCCCACCGAGTCGGCTTCTTTGGACTGGGGATGTAACATTCCCACAGAGCCAAGTCTTTCTTTCAGCTCGGGGTTGGGTTACGTCCCACCGAGTCGGCTTTTTTGGACTGGGGATGTAACATTCCCCCAGAGCCAAGTCTTTCTTTTAGCTCGGGGCCAGGTTACGTACCACCGAGTCGGCTTCTTTGGACTGGGGATGTAACATTCCCCCATAGCCGTCTTTCTTCAGCTCGGGGTCAGGATACGTCCCACCGAGAGACTTATCATCGGCATGGGATCGGAGGATCTCCCCCATGGTCGGCCTTCTATTGGTCTGGAGAGGTGACATTCCCCCATAGCCAAATGTTCTTCTCAGCTCGGGGTGGGTTACGTCCCACCGAGTCGATCATCATCAGCATAAGGGCAAAGCATTTTCTCCACGGGTAGATATCAGGATCCTCGTTGACTGAGCACATGAAGGTGGTAGGAAGGACCAGATTTGCATCCAAGGTATTTTTTCTCTGCGGTTCCTGGAGTGATCACCGCGGATTGATCGGCACACCATCTTTTTTTTATAGTTCCCGACATCAACTCACAAACTCGTTGTTACCGAGAACTATGTGATAGATGTTGATGGTGTTTTTTAGGCACTATGGTGTTTAAGCAGCACGCCAGAGGTAGAAGGGTAATTCCCTTCTTAAACATAAATGCCGACCCGACCACGTCAAGACCGACCATATGAAGAGACGTGTTCCAGAGAAGAGTCACCATATTCCTACAGGATAAGATATTTAATTATCCTACTTCCATGAGGTAAAATTGATAAGTCAACATCCTAATAGGATAAAGAAAGTAAAGATAGTTTTGATTAGGAATCCTTATGGGAAAAGAGAATTGTTTCAACTAGGAATCCTTGTAGGAAAAGAAAATCATCTTAGACTGGGAATTCTTGTACAAGTAGGAATCTGATTTCTTCACCATTATAAATAGGAGGGTAGAGTATGCATAAGAGGCATGAACATGAGCATCAGAATCAAAATCAAGAGCAAGAGGAACATCAAGATCATCAAAATCATTGTAATTAGACTTGTAAACACAAGAGACACGTCTCAGCAATAAAATAGCAGTTCAGTTTGTGTCCGTGGACGTAGGTCGGATCCAAATCCACCGAACCACGTTAAATTTCCTTGTCGATTGGCGCATTATCTGTCTTTTGCTAAGTTTGCTTTTGGTTTCCCCTATAACCAAACAAATTCACTATTGAGGGAGGATTACCTCGGGAGTAATATTCCCATATTACCCTGAGACCGAAATCCACCGTCAACAAGTTATATGGATTTTTTCATGTCATCCGGTGATTTAAAAAGTTCAATATATTTTTGATTGAACTGGTAGACCTGGTTGACTTCATAAAATAATTATTAATTTGGAAAAGAATTTATCTTCTTAGTTTTCGCTTAAATTACTATGGATTAGTAATAGATTGATTGGGGGTATGATGAATAATAAAAAATGTACATTTAATAAAGAAAAAGTAATCATTTTACACTTATAGTTTCATTAATCCCGTTAATTTAGTATGTTTGTGAAATAATAATTAAATTTATGTTTTATATATTTTTATTGTGATTTTATTTCTTATATAAGTGAAATAATATTTTGGATGCATAACTAAAAAAATGATCATGACATTTGGATTTTAAAATGGCATTCTAACAGTGTACAATTTCAGAAATTCAAACTTTACGCAATTTTCGTATTTTGGCCATTATTTTTTACTCCGATATCGGATTGAGGCGATTTTAGTTGCAGATGAAAGAATACTTAATTATCTATAACTTTGATGTTATAAGATTTTATAGTTTTGAAGTTTTCAAGGCCGGAATTGATGGAAAATATAAAATGTGTTATATGTAATTATTAAATACAAAAATAAAAAGAAAAAAATATATAATATGGTCATTGCATTACATTTAATAATGTAATGCATGATCACCTCTTGCTACAAATAGAGGTGTTCAACACTTTATTTCAGCAGCCTACTCTATATTTCTCGATGAGAATTTGTAGAGTTTTAGCTCTTTTGTGTTTTATTTTTCACGCTTTGTTGTAATTTATTTTTCTTTCAGTAATAAAATTTTACAAGTTTTATTCAAATGCTAATTTCATCATACTTGGGGTAAATGGTGAAGCTCTTAATATGAAAATATAGATTAATCTAACTTATATTACAATATATGAATTGTAATTTAAATTCTAATATTTAATTTTAATCTGGATTAATTATTGACAAATTTTGTTACCACTTATATGACTAATTTTATTTATTTGACATAATTAAGTACCTAACTGAATTTGTTATAGACAAATATTATAACCGCCTAGCTGGCAAAACATTATTAATTCCTGAAATAAATTAACTAGGTAATAATGACAATTTATATATTATAACAATTAAGATTTCTCTAAATTTGAAATATTAAAAGTGAATCTCCTAACCCCGACAATTTATTTTATTATAGCAGTCCAATATAAAATTGGCAATTACTTCAAACAATTCAGTCTTTTTATTTTCACTTAAATTATTATTTTATTTTACTAAATCTATTTTCTATGGATCTACCCCGGACTTATTGGGTTATTTTATTATTTCGACATTCTTATACTTGAGAGTAAATAACCACTTTATGAGTGTCAAAATATTATTTTTGGATGATGAGAGACTTTAGTTCACAACCTTCCTCTTGAGGTCCACCTTATCATCCGACAGCTCGGAGCAGACAAATAAAGATGATTAAATTATATGTATTTTTTTATATTGTATTTTTTAAAAAATTATAACATTTATATAATAAAATTTTACATTTATTATAAATTTTCATTTTACTATTTTTTTGTTTATTTTAAAATTGAAGTAATTAATATATTTATTTTATAGTTTAATTAATATTAATATTATTTGAAAATAAATTAAAATTCTTTAAAAGTTTAAAAACATATATTTTTGACTAAATATGGAATTTTCGTCCCTAATTAGAAACATAGATTATTCAGTTTCTAAATAGAGACGGAATATTCGTACCAAATTCATCTTTAGTTAGAAACAAAAATTATTTTGTTTATTAACAGAGAGGGAATATCCATAGTAATTTCATCTTTACAGCCACAATGAAATTTCCGTTTATAATTAGCGATAAAAATTACGTATCAGTTCCATCTCTATTTAGGTACGGAATTCATGTAGCTAATCAGAAATGACAATTAATATTAGCAATTCTGTCTCTACTTAGATACAGGTTTTCTGCCGTTAATTAATTTCCGTCTCTAATTTTAGCGACGGATGTAATTTTTTCCGTCGCTATTTATTTGGCAACCAATAAAATAGAGACAAAAAATTTTCATCGCTAATTAGTTATCAGCGACGGAATGTCAATGAATTTTTCTGTCGTTATTTGACTGTTTTCTTGTAGCGAGTGCTTATAATTCTGGTCTAAGTTTTTTATAAGCAAAATACAAGATGTCAGTGATTAAAAGATAAGAATATAAAAATATTTAATTAGTTTTTGGTGGTTCAATTGTATATAATTATAAATAATGCACAAAATTTTTAAAAACTTAAAAAAGCTCAAAAAAAAAATAATCATGTCTCGGTTCTTAATTACTACAAGGAGTATTTATTTTCTTCGTAATGGAAATATAAATGACGTGATAGTATAAATTAATAAATAAAAAATAATTATTGTTTTATTAAATATGATTATTATTTATTTAATTTTTTTTAAATATGTTAACACATCTAATATTATGTAACATTATATCATTATTTATTGTCCACATTAAGATTTAAAATTTGAAATTAAAATAGAATGATTGGACATAAATTTTATGGAATTATTAATTAAAAGTACTCAAATAGATGATATGGCGTCCCGACGAACCCATCCATGCTCATGAAACATGCATGGGATGGGCGGCAGAGCCTCAATGATATTTTCGGGGTCTTTTAAGTAAAACTTTTTTTTTTTTTTTTTTTCCATATATTTTTCAATTTTAAATGAATTGGGACTTTCTCATAATATAATATATAATTTAAAAAATTAAAATTTTAGGATAATTATTTTTAAAATATTATTAAAAAAATGATTTTCCTAAAATTTTGGACTTTAAAGACCTTTTGATAGGCGTTAACAGTAGCATTTAATTACTCCATCAAACGGGTTATAAAATCATAATCCTACAACTTGAGATTATTTTTTAACGCTAACTTATATTCTAACATTATATATCTTAATAATAAACCGTGAGTTTTCGTAAAAACTCAAATTCACAACTTTAATTCAATCTTAAAAATATGAGATTATCACAGTAGTAACCTTAGTAGCAACTAACTTCTATACTAGTGATATTCGAGTCAACATTATACATCTTGATAATAAAAGAGGACGGACCACTAATATATAGGTCAAAATTTCATAATAAGATGCAACAATGTGGATATATATATATATAATAGTTTTTGCCCGTGCCTACGGCACTGTGTTACAGTATTTGGCCCGTGCCTACGATACGGTGTTACAGTATTTGCCCGTGCCTACAACACAGTGTTACAGTATTTGGCCCATGCCTACGGCACCGTGTTACAGTATTTGCCCGTGCATACGGCAAGGCGTTACAGAATTAAATGATTTTTTTTAATTAAATGATTTTATTTTAACTTTCTATTTTTTAATTTGAAAATTTGAAAAAATTTGACCATTTTCATCAACCAATTCACTATGTTTCCTGCAATTACCAATGAAATGATCTGATCCATCAATTAAGCCACATAAAGAGAGCCGTTGGATACACTCTCTTTCCTCTAACACAAGTCTCCTTTATTATATAGATATATGAGTTACGTTATTTCAATTTAAATTTTTTTATTTATAATTCCTTCATAAATTTTGAATCATTGATTTAATACAATTCATTGGTTCATAAATAAAATCAGCGTTAATATTTGAGTGGCCCCGTATGAGCCTCTACAAATAGAAATCCTAAATTAAGTCAAAGTTATTAATTAATAATAGCATCTGAAAAATTTTCTTAGACTGCAAAATTTTCTTCTAAAATTTTGTCCCTAAACGGTCTTATCCCTCAGAGCCAACTCTATAGATGAATCCGCATCATTAAATATTATTTTAACTTTATATATTTTTTTAATCATTGGAATCTAGCCGTCAAATCATCTCTTTCGGACTTAAGCGGAGCTGGTAAAAAACTCTCAACTGTCTCAGTTTCTCATAAGAAACGCATTCCCTAGATTCGAATCCAGGACCTCAAAGTGAGATCTCGAACCCTACACCACCAAGTCACGCTCATTTGAGACTATTTTAACTTACATGATATCACTAACTCAAAATTTATGTTAAAGTTATAAACAAAAAAATTAAATTAAAATAACAAACTCCCTAAATATAGTTACATATTATGGAGCAAATTGAAAAATTTAAGACCGTGTTGTTGTTTATTATTATTATTATTATTTCATGAAGATGAAGACTATATAGGGCAAGAGCAAGCTGTAAAAAGCGTTTTCGGCTCCCCCACATTAAATCCATAAAATCTTTAATGCTTTAAATGCTTTTGAAAAAGTTCCCTCATGCTTCCATATTTTTTTTCCCTATATGCATTCTGCTTCGACAGAAAAATTTAAGTGTATTAATATTTTGATATATATATATATATAATTCGAAATTAATCAATATAATAGAGAAGATAATTTTTTTTTTTTTAACACATACTATATATTTATTAACTTGGTATATTAAATATGTCATAGATGAGTTTCTCTCATTCTTCATATACTATCCAAATCATATATTAGTTTAGTTTTATGAATATTTGAACGAGAAATGATACATATAAGCTCTTCAGTTTCTATATTAAAATTTTATAATATTGTGGCCATGAAATTGATTCAACGGATAAACTCTTATGGTGCGTTTACGTACTCGTAATCGGAATGAGATGGAATCAGAATGAAATGGAATCGGAATGAGCTGGAATGAGAATGGTAAATCGGAATCAGAATAAGTTGTTTACTTAACTGTAGGAATCGGAATCGGAATGAAGCAGTATTACCATTGATGTGTTTACCTTGTCCAGTAATCGAAATGAATTGTTAAAAAGTTACAAAAATACCATTAGTTGTAATTATTTATTATTATTATTTATATATGAATTATTACTTTATTAATTATGATTAATATACTAAATTACTAAATATTAAATTATTATTTTATTAAAAAGTTAAATAT